>APFE031589113.1:57114-166674 GCA_000404065.3 Pinus taeda | reverse complement strand
CTTCTTTATTTTCATCAAAAAGAGAGCCATGCCATGGGTGTTGCCATCAAGTACAACATCTGAACCATATAATCATACCAGAACCATAATGCCAACATATTTATAAATTCATCTCGATAAAATATTTACAATAATATACACATGCACATGTTCTCAACCAACAAGTAAAAGGATATGATGTCTGCATCAGCAACAAAGGAATCTAGAGGCTTACACCTCCACCCTCAAAGTGATACTAGGATCCACCTCCTTCCAAGGAAGTCTAGAATCCACTTCCAAATTCAAACCTGCATCCAATGTCCAACGCTACAATCTGCGCCACTTGTCCTCTCAGTGAACATTTGTCAGATCATTTTTATAGGGCACACTCACAATGTGCATTTGATTCCATCTGGAAATGGTAATGGCAAAAAAAATTCCATCCCCGACCTTCTCTTCTCTACTACATAGTCCCTCAGTAAATCGGGTCACCCGCTTTCTTGAAATCACACACCTTCCAAGTTCTACGGGCATATCCTTCTCTGCTACACATTCCTTCGAGTGACCCCTCCCTTGACAAGGTTTCCTTGCATGGGAAGTTGAAAAACCAAGTCATATCCCTACCTCAAAACCATCATACGAGTCATAGCATGCTCATGGAAATCAATGGACACGATTGGGTACCAGTGTTCCACAATGGCCCTAGTGTTGAAGTGCTTTACCAGCATATTGTTGCATGTTCCAATTCCTTTCACTAATGCTGCTAATTCTTGCAGTCAGTTTCAACCACCAAAATCGGGCATTTCCACGCTTTCCTATACCAAGCACATAATTGCCATTAGACTCAAAATATATTGAAATAATTCACATCATACCTCATTGGTAGCTTTTCAATAAGGTATACTTTCAATTTTTCTCACTTCCTGTCACAACAAGTCAAACTAATTGTTTGATTAAACCATCCAGAATAAACATATCACATATGGTTAGCTCAAAAGACAATCGTCGTAGATAAAAATCATGAATCACATGCAATAATCATAAACCATAATCATAAATCACATGTAACAATTATAAGTTAGAATCATAGATCACATGCATAATAAAACTAAAATAAAATATTGATACTTATCCTTCATTGATCCTTACTTCTTCCTTTGTTCTTTTTGTACACACATTGGATCGGTTGCCACACCCCGCAATCACACAGTGCCTTTTCTTCTGTTTAATCATGTATACACACACACAGTGTACATCACAAGTGCATCCATGCATGGTGTACAACACCACAAAATACATATACCTACACCTGATATACACCACGGCATAATACATACTCATACATCCAGTGTACAACACAATACAAATATGTACACATAGTACAACACAACGAATACACATGCCACGACACCACAATTACACAATGCACATACATACTACTGCATGCCCACAACATAGCATGTGCGACATGCACACAATAACACATGTACACCAATACCATATGTACAACATGTACACAGTACCAACTATACACAACACCACCTGCACAATGTGTGCACAACATCACATGTACACAGCACCACCTACATAACATGTACACAATGCCACATGTATAACACACCATTTGTACAACGTGTACATAATACTACATGTACACCAGTCCCACATACACGACATGTACACGAAACCACATGAACATAATGCTACATGCATGACATGTACAGAACACCACCTGCACACAGCACCACATGTACAACATGCACACAGCACAACATGCACACAGAACCATGTGCAAACATGCACACAATACCATATGTACATAGCACCACACAAACAACATGCACACAACACAATATGTACATATAATTGTTGATCTGAATTGGATCATTATATTATTTTTCATCCATCTCGATGCATTTGGAGTGGAAAAAGTGGAGGAAACAATGCACGGGACCGTTTTTACTAGCGGGACCCAGTTTGGAAAAACTGGGTCTGAAACAAGCCAAGAGCGTTTTGAGGCATCAGATGATGTTTGTCTGGGGTAAAAATTTTCTGCCTAAGTGAAACATCTTCTCATACTATTCTACACAATAGAGAGTTTTCCAACGGCCCAAGAATCGCGTCAATCGGAGTTTGTATGCAAAAGTTATGCCACTCAGAAGTTAACCTTCCTATTTTCACACCTATAGTTCGGGAGGATGCCGCGTCAGCCCCCATTATTCATGGAAAATGGGTAACCACATCTTTTTGATGTAAAAGACTCTAGAAAATTCTATTTTGTAACTCTAGTTAAGAGTTGATGTAGTCAAACTTAACCACTAGTAGGCTATCGGGTTGTGTTATAACCGGGCCACTAGGAGGAAGAGGCATTCCATTCCTTCAAGAGGATTTTGTTCCACAGTTGAGCAAAGATAACCAGGAGAGATAGGAGGTAGAGCACACACGGAGGATCTATGCACTATAGTAGCCCACGGGCCATGGACATTACTTATTTGTATCTGCAACCATATTTCCAAAGAGAGAAAGAGAGGGAAGCGACCTTACCTTCTAGCTCGGTTTTCTCCCGAAAGGGTTTCATAGAGAGAATATCTTATGTATATGTGTGTGTGAGCTTATTTTTTCATTCTCTACTTTTATGCTTGATTTACTTGTACATCCATGCACTAATTATAGTTAATTTTATAGATCTAGAAATTAAATAAAACTGTAATAGTGTAGAATCTCATATTTTTAATATAATATTATTAGATCTGTTGTGATGAACTATCCAATGGAATATCCATGATAGTTTACAGATATTTTGGTATCATAGCATATTTCTTTGGGTATTTTGTGAAGATTTCAGGGATCTAGATTGGTGAGGCCAAAAATTGTAAAACCCTAATCATGGGTGACGAATTGGGAAACAAACCTAGTGATCCTATAGAGGTGAGGTTTTTGTGGCTCAAAGAACAAGTCACAGATATAAACCACAATGTAAACCTCCTCATGGTGGCCCTAAGAAATAAGCTAGCGATATTTGGAGAAGAAGGGGGTTCAAATGCATAGGACAAATCATAAGGGGGATTGAGAAATTAGGAAGACACAAATAACCAGTCGAAGAAAGAACCCAGAAAATATCAACCCAATTCGAGTGTCGTGAACCAATCTATGTTTAAAGTGGAAGAAAAATTTGATATCAAGCGATACCATGGCGAGATCAACACTTTAAAGTTGAACCACCGGTTCCAACAATTGGAAGTTTATTTTAGTGTCCATTAGATCGAGGAAGGGCAGAAGATCTCACTCGCATATCTGAAATTGGAGGGCCATGCACTAACTTGGTCAGAGAGCCACACGAAAACCCTGAGGTTGGAGATAGAACCTCCAGTCATGAAGTGGGAGGATTTCAAAACCCTCATTAAGTCATAGTTTTATCCCATTGGGTGCATGGAATACTAATGGATCTAGTGACATTACTGTAGGCAAAAGTTAGGCCAAAGCATGTAGGAGTACACAACAAAATTAATAAAGATGGCTATAATGTTGGGTATTTCTCCAAATAACCCAGATGTACTCCTGAAGTATTTGGTGGGTTTGAATTGCCATTTGTGTGAGAAATTGATGTTTTTCAAGCCCAAAATGATGGATGAGGCTTGTGTATGGCATAATACCTAGTGAGCATATGCCTAAAAAGAGTGCAATCAAGTGGATCGAAGAAAAAGGAGCAACAAGATGGCTCTAAGGAGGGGAAGAAGAAGCAAAAGGGGGAAAAGATAAAATGATGACAACCACAATACACCAGTGCAAAGATCCTAGCAACCACTGCAACCACTACAACATTGATGGCCATACAAAGGAGAAATATTGGAAATTGCATCCATAGCTAAACACGAAGAACAAGAAGAAAGATAATAAGATGAAGAATCTCATGGCCACTGATTCAAGAAACCAAGTTGAAAGTATCTTGGACGTGGATGAGAAGATCGTCTGTATGTCAGTGCAGAAGGAGGTGAATCTAAGTAGCCTTTAGCAATAGGAAGAGAAAGAAATGAACAAACTCTTCCCTATAAAGATACAGGTCAAGAAGATGAAGATTGATGATCTGTTTGACTTGAGATCATAGACAAATCTCGTTTCATTAGATCTAGTCAATAAGTTGGGGTTGGAAGTTCGTGATCATCCAAACCCATATCCATTGGGATGGGTACATAAGGATGTAGAGTTGAAGGTAACAAAATAGTGTAAAATCATATTTGCTATTAGTGTTGATTTTATTGATGAATTAGATATGGATGTGGTTCCCCTTGATGTATGTGGAGTCATGTTTGGGAGTCCATACATATACATGTGTGATGCAATATTCATGAGGAGAGATAACCAATATCAACTCATCAAGGATGGAAAATCATTCATCATCGACACAGACAAAGGCAAGTTGAAAATTTCACTGGTAAGTGCCAAGCAAGCCAAGAAATTGATCAGTTCCAGCATGAAGTTCGTTTTATTGTTTTTAAGGGAAAATCAATCTATAGAGGAGTCAATAAGAGGAAAGGCATCCGTAGAGGGGTGTATTAAGAAACAAAGAAAACAATTGGAGGATTTGTTATAGGCATGAAAGGACATGTTTGAGAACCTAAAGGGCTTCCCCCTAAGAGAGAAGTGGAGCACGAGATCCATCAATTTCTAGACTCCCCATTGCCAAATATTGGGTTGTACAACTAGCTTGCTATAGAAACAAGTGAGGTGAAGGAACAATTGTAGCAGTTTTTATAACAAGGTGTCATTTGACTGAGTACATCACCGTGTGGGTCACCCATCATCATTATGCCAATGAACGATGGGACTTGGTGGATTTGTATAGATTACAAGGCGTTGAATAAAATAACGCTCAAGAACAAATACCCCCTGCCCATGATAGATGATATGCTAGATTAGTTGCAACAAGAAAAGTATTTCACCAAGATGGAATCAAAGTATAGATATCACCAGGTTCCAGTCAAAGAAGAAGATACATGGAAGACCTCCTTCAAAACCAAGCAAGGTTTGTATGAGTGGTTGGTTATGTCAGTTGGGCTATGTAATGCACCAACTACATTTATAATATTAATGAATGATGTATTGTTCCCTTTTATAGATTCATTTGTAATTGTCTACTTGGATGATATACTGGTATATAGTGCTACCTGGGAGGAGCATATTTCACATTTGATGCAGGTGTTGGAAACATTGAAGAAGCACCGGCTCTTAGCAAACCTCAAGAAGTGTGAGTTTTGCATAGCAGTCCTTGGTGTATTTGGGATATGTGATTGGTGGAGGAGAATTGAACATAGATCCTTCCAATATGGAGGCAAGTATGAAATGGTCGATGCCTAATATTGTTACTAAGGTTTAGAGTTCCATTGGAGTAGCACAATACATGAGGAAATTCATAGCCTCATTTTTAGTGATAGCAGCACCACTCCATGCCATAACAACAAGTGGAAAGAGTTTCTAGTGGGGAAAAGGGTAGAAGAATGTTTTCGATGAGTTAAAGAATAACATAAGTGAAGCACGAGTTCTGGCATTACCAAACTTGTAACGACCCTTTGAAGTGGAGACAGATTTGAGTGGGTATGTTATAGGAGTTGTCTTGATGCAAGAAGGAAGGCCCATTTGCTATCCTTCTATAGTATTTCATGGGGATGTTCTTCACTACCCTACCTATGACAAGGAGCTCTATGCCATGGTGAAAGATGTGAAGAAGTGGAAGTAATATCTAATGGGAAAGGAGACAATAATCCAAACAAATCACCAGTCGTTACATTACTTGTAGGCCCAAAATAAGCTACATGAGATCAAGCACTACAAGTGGATGTGGTTTTTACAACAGTTTCATTTGGTGATCAAGTATAATAAGGGAAACACAAAAAAAATTGGCCGATATGCTTTCAAGGCCTCCCACATTAAATATTACAGCTTTGGGGACTCTTATGCACGTGGAGTCATTCACCCATGATGCATAAAAAGAGGCATACTCAAAATATGAGGACTTCAAGGAGGTGTATCAACAGTTGTAGATTCAGAGTCATCTGCACAATGGTGACAACACCGTTGACTACCATCTCTAGGATGGGTTACTCTACAGGTTGGATAAGATATTTGTTCTTAAAGGTCAGCATTTGCCACTGATTAGGGAGGCTCACACCTCCAAGGTTGCAGGGAACTTTGGTGTAGGGAAGACTATGGCTAACTTGCAGAGGTATGTGTATTGGCCCAAGATGCAAGAATAAGTAGCTAGTTTCATAAGAGGTGCATGCTTTGTTGTACCAGCAAGCCTACAAACAGGAAACAGGGCATGTATCATCCCATACCTATACCTACTCATCCTTGGGAAAGAATTTCCATGGACTTTGTGGGAGGTTTACCAACAACCAAGAAGGAACATGACCACATGTTCATGGTAGTTGACAGGTTCAGCAAGATGTGTGTTTTGATACCATGTAAAAAAAACCATCAATGGTTAAGAAGCAACAAAATTGTTCTTTGGACAAGTCTTGGTACACTTTGGGATACCAAGGAGCATCATTTCAGATAGGGATACAAGATTTCTCAGTTCATTCTAGAGTAGGTTGTGGGAGAATATGGACATGAAGTTGAAGAGATCTACAACATTCCATCCACAGACAGATGGCAAGACATAAGTAGTCAACAGGACTTTGGTGCAACTTCTGAGGGATTACAACCAAAAGCATTTGAAAGCATGGGATGCAAATATGGTATATATACTACATTCTTATAACAGAGCGGCCCATACATCTACAGGAAAGTCCCCATTTGAAACTTGTTTTCGATATTTTCCACCTTCACCTTTGGATATTGCATATGGGAAGCAAGGAGGAGTGAAGTAAGACATTATAGGAGATGCTTTAAGGGCTACAAAATTTATAGAGAAGAATAGGAAGATCCATATGAAGGTACTGGAAACACTATAGAAGTCATAGGTGAAGTATAAGGCCATGCATGATCAACAGAGAATGGAGAAATCACTCAAGGTGGGAGATAGAGTATGGCTATAGTTGAACAAGGAGAGGCTGCGAAGGTCTGGTAAGAAAATCAAGGCTCTAAGGTATGGTCCCTTTGATATATTGAAAAGGGTGGGTGATAATTCCTATTGACTTACTTTACCACCATATATGCACATTTACTCAGTTGTAAATGTAGAGAATTTGAAACTCTATGAGCTTTCCATGCTAGATCGGGAAGAGGAACAAATCCTACCTTTTGTAGGGTATTTGGCACCAGACGCTCAGGTAGAGTTGACAAAAGATACAGTTTTTCAAAAGAGGTCCAGAATACAACATAAGGGCAACAAGACCTTTGGCATATTCGATTGAAGGGAAAACTTTCAGGCAAAGCTAAATGATACACCAGAGAGAAGGTGGAGGAAAACTTTCCTCACCTCATTTAGTAAACACTTTTGAGAACCTGTTGATGCCTTGAAAATCGATGCAACAACATTGGGGGATAACCACCCAGTCTGGACCTTAAAAGCAGCTCCTTTTCCGTTTGGTGTGGTGCCTCCGACTGTTCATCTAGGTCCAGATACCTTATCCCTATTGCTATTGGTTTATAATGTATCTTTAACTACCAATAGACAGGGACATCAGATCACTTCTTCTTGCTGATTAGGCAAGAGAATGACCCTTAAGCTGATTTGGGCTCAGCCAAGCCACAGCTAAAGTTTTGGCTCTTTGAGGAGAGGACTTAAAATAATGTAGAATTTACTCTAAATGCAAGCTTATTCTATGATGCAAGCAAAAGAAACTAATCTAAATCCTATCTTAATTAGGCAGATATAGATCTAACCCAACTAAGAGCAAGATAATCAAAGTATTGGGATTTAAATATATCTTGTTTATAATGAATATCAAGTTAATGAAGTAGTTCAATTAACTGATATTATGGTTACCAAACCACATTCTATTGAGACCTTAAAACTGAAATAATAAACCAACAACATTCAGGAAGTAGTTAACAAAATGATATTGATTATCAAATCAATAAATCCAATAATTGAATAATGATATGTGGAAATAGTTCACAACACATTATTATTCAATAAATCAGTTTCATAAGACAGATTTCAGAGTAAGTAGTTACTCCAAAATGAGAAATTAATCCTTAAAAACAGAGATACATAATAACAAGATTGAGACAAATTACCCATATTGACAATAGTGCACAAACATGAATAAAATGACACATTCATATCACCATAAAATTAAAACTGATATTTGAAACAGTAGTATTAGAAATACCAATTTATTGCATCCATTTCTCTGTTCTTGGTCTCCAGCAACCCTTTACATTGCTTGAGCTTCTGCCTTCAAAACTAGAGCCACAATAGTGCAAGCTTTGTTCTTCATGAATAATTCAATATACAAAGGGAAAATCCTCAATAATCCCCAGATTTGAGATTTTTTTACTCCTCCCTCCTACAACTCTAAATTCTAATTACAATAGTGCTTTTAGAAGCCTAAAATTGCAGAGGAGAACAACCCCTTTTACATTCTGCAATCTGTTATTTATAATATTTGTGAAGGAATGTTTTGGAGAGAAGAGTTTGTGGAAGAGAAATCTGCCAAATATAATTTTAATTGCTCCTAATTCTGATCTTCAAATTGCTGGAGAATTCTCATTACTTGAAATCCTTTTCTCCATATCTTTTCCACTATTTTCCTGCAAAAGAAATCAAAATAAATTAAAATGCAATCAAAATATCATTTCTGGCAATTAAATCAAACCTAATCAAATTCTATTTAAATAAATAATTAAAAATAAAATATAAGCTATGTATTGATGCTTGGAATGATTTGATTGGCAAAGGATATCATTGGCCAATGCATCTGCAATTAGAAGAGGCTTTGGATAAATGAAATTGAAGAAAATAACTCAGAAAATTGATTTTGTTTTTCAAAATTCGGAGCCTGATCTTCTGCTTGATTTTTGACCTAATAAATGAGTAAATCTATTGGTGAAACCTTCTCCAAAATGTTCTCCTTGATTTTCTTTTTCCAATGAGCCATCATGGGCCTCATTTGGCCAAGTATAACTCAATTTATGAGCCTCCAAAGTTGATGAGTCAAATCTGGCATGAATCTAGAAATTCTGTTGCTGGGCTAAAAATCAGCATTTGAATTAAAAATCTAATCCTAAATTAGTTTCTAATTTAATTTTTAATCATTAATCTAACTAACTAATATCTAATTAATTATTTATAAACAAATTAAATCTAATTAAAAACTAATTCAAATGATTAACTTATCTAAAATTAAATAATTAATTAAATATCATAAATTTAATTAATATGATTAATTTAAAATTTATTAATTAAATACTACATATTAATTTAAATAATATAATATATTACATTTTAGAATATATAATACATTACATATTACATATTAATATATAAATTAATATTAAAAATATAAACTAACCTACACTACTTTACTTACCCCATTTATACTCCTTATTTACTAACATATCACCATGCGTTAATATATTAAAACATATTAATTTAAACATATCACACCATATGTTAATATATTTAAACATATTAAATTAACCCTATCACACCATACGTTAATGTATGAACCATTTTAAAACAATGAATGGAGTTTGAAGTCAAAGATTGACTTATCGCATCGGAGGAGGAGTGGTGTCAGGGGCTTATTAAAATGTGTCAAGCCAAAATCCTGATGCGATACAAGAACCTTTGCTAAAATGACTTAAGTTATTCGGTGATCGGCGACATGTTGTATTCGCAATCGGCGGCATGAGTGTATCGGGGTTTAATAAACTTGCACATATGAAAACTCCCGATGCGATGCATTGAATGCTTTAATGATCGGGGAATCGGCAATCAGGTTGGGGTATGTATCGGGGGTTCTTAAAATGTGTTTCGAATAAAACCTCCGATGCGATTCAAACTCCTGATGCGATTTTTGTTAATTTATTAATATATAATTTAATATATAAATTTATTTAATATATTAATTAATATTTAATAATAATATTATGATTTTGAGATTTAATATAAAAATTAATGTTTGTGTGAATTATTAATGAAAAACTTAGTTATGAAATTAACTAAACTACAGCCACTTGGAAAATAAATGAAAAATAAACTACAGCCACTTGAATGTTTGGATTTTGGGATTAGGATTTGATTTGGAAATTGGAGTGAATTTCTTAAAATCCTGATAATTAATGGTTTGGATGCATAACTAAAAATGAAAAAATGTTAGTAAAAACTCACTATGGGTTAATATTTAAAATGAATTCATTATTGAACTAATTTATTTACAAAATGCAATATTGTACATTTTATGCATTTTTAACCCAGGTTAGATAAATGATGAGACTTCAAAGGCGTGCCATTTTCAAACCAGTTAACCAAATGAGGCAAAACAAGCGTCAATGGGAAGCTTATAAAAAATCGATTCTAAGAAAACAATCAAGACAAGAATCCAAAGAAAACTAAAATTAACAAAAGCTTAGGGCAATCAACTAAAATAAAAATACAAAAAGGTGCTTAGCCCAAATTTTTATAGAAAGGGTCCCCATTATTTGAAGTGAAGAAGTCAAAAATGGGAGGTTGTGTTTTTACCACAACAATGGCGACAAACGGGAGAAGAACCTGTTATCTCTGCTTGATATGAATGAGATTTTCCAAAAATTAAAGTAAAATAATTTAAAGAAGAGAGGATTATGCTTGAAATGCTTGACTTAGTTCATTAGTCTGAATAAAAACCAGAATCATCTAACTGTAATTTTTCTTAAAATTCCTCATAAATTAAAATATTTCGAAACTCTATATCAGTCATTAATTAGCTGAAGGGATAAAGCAGGGGTCACTTTACAGCTTAGCTTTCAAAATATACTCATTTGTCACAGGTAGAGCCACTGTTGCCAGCAAACATCCATAGTTTCGACAGGATTACCTTTTAATCACCAATGATTCAGAATCCCATCTTTTTAAGAATTATTGATCTAGAGATAAATCCATTTATATATATATTATTATTTTTTTATTTTTATTTTTTATTAAATCTTAAAAGCCATTGTCCTAGTATGGTAGCCAGATAGTTGACAATGCCATTCACTGGTTAAAATTGGACTGAACAAGCTGGCTCGTGATGAGACCCCTTGTCTTATAATTGTTTGCAATCATAAGCCATTACCTTGGTTTGTTTAGCAGTGCTGGTAATGTCAGCCTATTTTTCCCCTATGACCATGGTAAGCAGGCTCATGATGAGACTTTTTATCTTTTAAGTTTAAATATATTTCTGGATTATACTCTAGAACAATAAGATTTTTTGGGACAGGGAGAATTATTGACTCCTTAAGAGTTAAGAATGACAATTTCAGAGTTAAGGGTGCTTTGCTATAAAGTGTCTTTACTTGGTTATAAATAACTTTTCTTGACTGATAATAGAACTTTGAAAGATCCTAATAAAATTTTGAAATCTCAAAATGATTACAATTTTAATGAAAAATGATTTCTTTGCGGATTTTATGATACTTTGCCAACTTCTCTTGATTGGTAATTTCTTCCTTAAGTATGTCTACTTTTGTAATAAGAAAATCAAATTTTACTAAGAGATTTAAGAAAAAGCTAATAGGTGACTATTAAAAATTTTTCTCTATGTATACTGACCATTATTAGGTAACAAATAGGCCTCCTATATAAATAATTGCAAAGTCACCAAAATCAAAGCTGAAAACCAAAAGAAAAGAATTCTTATGCTAAAGTGAGAAAAGAAATCAGCAAACAAAACAAAAATGAATAAATGTGAAAAATGAAAGAAAATCCAAGTTTCAAAAGATAAACTTAAACATTAATGCTTATACCAATGTCTCAACAATATGAAGAAAAAGAAAATAATCGTGTAATCAATCATTCTCATGTCGAGATTGGGTAAATCATACCTTGCAAGGTTGTGAGTGTTTTACGCTTTTTGAATATCAGTGATGATAAAATTCAACGACAATGAAAACCTTTCTGTCTTATATTATTCTTCCTGTTTCAAAGCATCATCTTAATCATTTTCTAAAAAGGAATGCTTAAAGAAACATATTAAAGGTTCAGAAACTTCCTGGTGTAGCTGTTTCGATGAAGATTATCGCTGCTTATTTAAATAAGACTTGGAGAAAAGTATGGACTTCGAAAATATGATCTGGCGGAGGATTGGAAACTTCAAATGGAGAGCTGCAAAACAAAGTTTTATATCAGTATAATTTAGAAACAAAAATGAAACTAGAGTGATGAAATGGAAATTAATGAAAGTGGGTACATGAATCTTACCATTGGATAATTTCTTTTGATCTTACCTGAAAGGTATCAGTTTCTCCAAACTAGCTGACTTCTTATTTTAGTTAACATTAAAAACATGAAGAGGCCAAACTAACCAAAATCCTATAACCCAAGATCATTATTTATTTTATTTAAACTAAAGAAAGCAGTAAAAAATGGAATTCTTAGTGCTTTTAAGGGAATTTGAAATTAAAAAAAATGCCTTAGAAACGAAAATGAGAATTTGTAGTAATGACTGTTTCTCAAGATATTATTAGTTTTATATAAACTCCATGATTTTATAAATTGTCCAGAATCAAGACCAAATCTACGATAATAAAATTTAAATATGAAGATAGAGAGATCTTGAATTCCAGTTTTAATTATGGAATTATATATTTAAACTAAAATGTATGAGAAATTGAAATAATTTGAATATGCTGCAAATTGGTCATTAACTGCTTTCTTACCATAGTGGTTACCCAAGCTCGCTTTTAAAATAACACATTGCCGTATCGGATGATTTACATAACATGTTTTTTCACCATGCTTCAAATTTAATCTGCAGAACTTCACCTTTATTGCTATGCCATATATCGATTAAATGTTAATGGCTCAAAGAAATGCATTGGAAGCTATCGCATCGGAGATTGCAATGGAAAATTGATGATAAGAACATGTGCAATGAAATGAAGCGATCACATCATTAAAGAAACATTATCAAAATATTTACATTGTGCTTCCCGTATCGGAAAACGCACATCGTATATTCAGAGAAGTGACGTGAGCATAATAAATGTGATGAAATGATTGCATTATCGGTGATGCGATGGATTTCGTAGTTAATCGACAATCAGCAAACTTTGGGTACTCGATGTAACACAATATATTTTTTGCGATGCCGATATGCGATGAAGAGCGGACCCGATAATTTTTTATGATGGGATTTTAATAACATATCGGATCCGAGATATCGGCCATAAATAAAACTGCAAGGAAGCGATTGCGATATCGGTGATGCGATGAATGACATAACTAATCGGCGATCAGCAATCTTAAGCACCTGATGTAACACAATATGATTGTTGCGGTGCCGATATGCGATGAATGACGTGGCTAATCGGCGATCGCGATCGGCAATCTTATGCGCACGATATAACAATTCTCAATATGCCAATATGTGATGAAGAATGGACCTGATAATTTTATGATGAACATTTGATAACATATCGGATCCGAGACATCGGTCCTTTTAAAGTTATGCTATTACCATTATTGCGATTGAACGGACGCAATATTTTTTATGAATTTGATTTGAATTTCATATCGGGTTCGGAATTATGTGGTCATCGCAATATCGGTAAAGTCGATTATCGGAGATCGGCGTTTCATGATAATGGAAGTATATTCAACTGCAAACCTTTGATATGCGAAATGCGATATGACATATGAGCAAAGTAATACATCGGAGATCTTTTATTAAACAATTTGTTATCAAAAGAAATGCTAAGAACTACTTCCGATGAAATCTTATGATGCGAATGGTCTTATGATATTCCTTGAAATTTCAATTGGGTTTTCTAAGTGAATAAAAGCAAAGTTAAAGAATATGCTTAAATTTTAATGCATCATAAATTGAATTTCCCTGAGCCTGTTGCAAATTTGAAATGGGTTTACTGCTTATTTTATGTTTTGAAAAGAAATAAAACGTACAAATAAAACGGAACACGAATTAAAAAATAAACTAAGGAAAAGAGAAACTAATAAAAGATGAGAATAAAGTTGTAAATGCGTACCTGAAAGGAATTTGTCTGTAAATTTTACATGATAAATCTTCAAATTCTTCCTTTGATTAAAATCATCTCATTATTTATTCTAAATCTAAGTGTGCAATCAGCCTAAATGAAATCAATTTATTGATGTCCATGGATTATAAAATTTACCAGAAATAAATATGAAACTATGCTTCCCTTTCTAAGTGAAACAACAATTTATTACCTCTGCTCATTTCGAATTAGTCTTGAGAAAAATCTGCATTGTTATAGTGACTATTCAATAATGCTTTTAGTAAATAAACATGATGCGTTTTACAGCATCAGATAATAAACCAAAGATTAGAATGAGATTAAGCCACTAATTGTAGAAAAATATCAAAACAGATTTAAATGTGTGCACTCGGCAAAATGGGCATCCTTAAGATCAGCTTTTGGCAAATTCCAAGGAAGATAATATGAACTTCATATGATTACCGTGACAGGTTAAACTGACTAATAATGATTGAGTTAGAATTAGGCTTATCATAGTCAATCATACATCTCATGGGATAATGGGATCATGAAGCTTTTATATCCTCAAATCCTTTCCATATAAATTTCAAAAGAAAATGTTAGAAGGAAATCTCGAAATAAAGAAAAGTGGCTTTGAAGCAATCGATACCAAATGCAACTTTAATTGAATTTAATCAAGACATTATTCAAAATAGGCAGAGTAGAGATATCGCTATAAGAAATTTCAAAAAGGAAAGCAAGAATTAAAATTTTCTGATAAGGAAAAATGTTTCCACTAAACATGTATGAAAAGGCTGATTGCTTTGTTTTATTTTTTAATCTACAGAACTATTGCAAATAAATTAACTACATAAAACAATCTAACTAAATTAATTCTACTCCTATTCTAACCATATAGATGAAAATGACTAGGTATAGTCATATTTCCAGTGTAGCCATTTTCTCAATTTTATTCCTGCATATATGTATAGTTCAAATGTTAGTAATAAACATAAAAATCTAATTAAACTAAGAAAATTAAATATGAAGTCCGAATGTACAGTTATTGTTAGCAAGTTGATAAAAATCTCCTTCTCTTGAAATTTGCTTTCCAATTCAATACCAATTGGATCACAAAAATCTGGATGGATTTCTATTAATGATTGGGAAACGTTCAAAAGAGGAGATGACAGGCCGAATTGTGGATATGAGTTTTCAAATTCATAGGCCTGAAAAAAATTGTTAGTATTATGTACAAATGTTAAGCTATTAACCATTTCCTTTGAGAGAAAAATTTCCAAATATTTTTCAAATGAATTAATAAAAAATGGATAGAAATCTTTCAAATGAAATGGAAAATTATTAATTGAATTAAATTGCTGGTCAGATTGCAAAAATACATTCTCTTGTTGACATTGCCTTTGAAAAGATAGAAGCTTTTGATGAAGCATTAGCATTGATTTAAATTGGAATATTAATATCTTTTGATGCTGATGATTATAATATGAAACTTGAATTTTCCAATTAGGCAATGCATCAATTGAGTGTTTAATAGTAAGGTGTTCAATATGCCAACAAAAAGTGTGAAAATTTTGCAAAATAAAATCAGAAAATAAAGCTAAATTTAAACAAAATAACTGAAGAAATAAAAATAAAATGAAATCACTATTTTTACAACTTATGTTACAGCACAATTGGGATTGTTTTGAAAAGATTTCATTTTCACAAGGGTTGGCCAGAATTATGGAATTTGAAAAATTTTGAATTCCAACTTGTGAATTAGAAAACGAATTATGGTTATGAATAAGAATGAGAGTTTGATCCTCATATGAATCATAAATTGGAATGTTTTCCTGAATGGTGAAATCATGAAGATAATTTGCTGCTCTAAAATGAGGATTAGTTGGGATAATTCCTACATTGAAACGTTCCTCATTTATAGATGTTATTTGAATTTTATCATGAGGATTTTCTTGAAAAGAATAAAAATCAACATCCTCACTGTCAAAGTAATTATCATAAATGACTTCACAATATTCTCTACAATTCCTTTCTATCTGATCCAATATTTCAAATAAGGCAGAACAAGAATTTCATGTTCATTAGTGGCAAAAGAATGATCAATAATTGCTTCTCTATCTTGATAAAAACTTAATGGTAATTCATTTAGATCAGCCTTTGTATTTTCTGAAATATCATTAATACCAAGAGGGGGAAAATTACCATCATTAAAAATATCATTATAAAGGGAAAAATGTGAACTTGAAACAATGCATTTAAAACTGTCTCTGTTTGAGAGCTCTTGTGCATTATGCTCATTGTAAATTTCAGATTGCAGATCATTCCTTTGCGTGCGTATGCTTTCTTGAAAAATGCTGCTTTGCTTCTCTGATTTTGGAATTTGCTCATCACGGAGAAATTCAGAAATTTGTACAGCAGTTTGCATTTTGATTGCTGGTTGTACTTGCTGATTTGCAATTTGATTTTTCGAATTTACTTTAAAGTAGCTTTCAGATTTCAAGGCGACTTTTTCTCCAAAATTGTTGTTGTTGTATTCTTGCATTTGAATGGAAATATTTTCCAAGCTTTGTGAAACCACATTATCACCATTTATTTGCACACTCATATTGGAATTCTCATTTATATTAGAAGGGGATGGAACAAAGCTTGAATCAATTTCATATGGATTGGGAATGGTTGGAAGAGAGCAAATATATTCAAACCAATCTAATGATTCTTCTTCCGTAGGTTTATCTTCGTCTTTAAATGTTAAGCAATTCAAATGAAATCGACTATTAAAATCATTAACAGACTCATTTTCAAACCTACGTAGATATTAAATTTCTTCACATACCTGTTCATAATCATAGCCGTCAAATTTAGAAATGAAAATTGTAACAAATTGATCCCAGCTGTGAATTGAGGCAACTGGAAGAGTTTTACACCAGTTTCTGGCTTTTGCCGCAAATGTGAGGGTAAAGATTCTGCATAAAATGCCTTCATCAATTCCTTGAAAATCATATTTGAAACATTTTGAATAAATTGAAAGACATGATTAAAAGCAGAAGAATTTCTCTTACCATTAAACTTTGCCTGAGAAAAGAGTCTTACCACTTCGGGTGGAATATTGGAGGATGCACGTCCATGGATACAACTCCAAATTGGAAGTTTGAGAGGAGCCATTGCAATAAATAAAATATTAAAATTGAAAAGACTCCAATAGACAAAAAATCTCAGGCCCTCCTAGCGCCAAAAATGTTGTTGCCTCGAAAATCGCTGCAACAAAATTGGGGGATAACCCCCCAGTCCGGACCTTAAAGCAACTCCTTTTTCGTTTGGTGTGGTGGCTCCGACTGGTTTAACTAGGTCCAGTTACCTTCTCCCTATTACTATTGGTTTATAATGTATCTTTAACTACCAATAGTCAGGGATATCAGATCACTTCTCCTTGCTGATCAGGCAAAATAATGACCCTTAAGCTGATTTGGGTTCAGCCAAGCCACAACTAAAGTTTTGCCTCTTTGAGAAGAGGACTTACAAGAATGTAGAATTTACTCTAAATGCAAATTTATTCTATGATGCAAGCAAAAGAAACTAATCTAAATCCTATCTTAATTAGGCAGATATAGATCTAACCCAACTAAGAGCAAGATAATCAAAATATTGGGATTTAAATATGTCTTGTTTATAATGAATATCAAGTTAATGAAGTAGTTCAATTAACTGATATTATGGTTACCAAAACACATTCTATTGAGACCTTAAAACTTGAAATAATAAACCAATAACATTCAGGAAGTAGTTTACAAAAATGTTATTAATTATCAAATCAGTAAATCCAATAATTGAATAATGATATGTGGAAATAGTTCATAAGACAGATTTAAGAGTAAGTAGTTACTCAAAAATGAGAAATTAATCCATAAAAAATAGAGATACATAATAACAAGATTGAGACAAATTACCAATATTGACAATAATGCACAAACATGAATAAAATGACACATTCCTATCACCATAAAATTAAAACTGATATTTGAAACAATAGTATTAGAAATACCAATTTATTACATCCACTTCTCTGTCCTTGGTCTCCAACAGCCCTTTACATTGTTTGAATTTCTGCCTTCAAAACTAGAGCCGTAATAGTGCAAACTCTGCCCCTCACACATAATTCAAGATACAAAAGAAAAATCCTCAATAATCCCCAGATCTGAGATTTTCTCTCCTCTCTCCTACAACTCTAAATTCCTATTACAGTAGTGCTTTCAGAAGTCTAAACTTGCAGAGGAGAGTAACCCCTATTACATTCTGCAATCTATTACTTATACTATCTGTGAAGGAATTCTTGAGAGGAAAGTTTGGTGAAGAGAAATCTGCCAAATCCAATTGCTGGAGCATTCTCATTGATTGAGATCCTTTTCTTCATATTTCCTCCATTGTTTTCTTGCAAAAAGAAATTAAAATGCAACAAAAAAATTCAACATGGCATTGCTGGCATTTAAATCAAATCCAATCAAATTCTATAAAATATAAATTCTCTATTGATGCCTGGGATGATTTAATTGTCCAAGAATATCATTGACGAGTGAATATGCAATTAGAAGAGGCCTGGACCAATGAAAATAAAACTCAGAAAAATGATTTTGTTTTCAAAATTCGTAGCTTGATCTTCTGCCTGATTTTTGACCCAATAAATGACCAAATCTGTCAATGAAATCTCCTCAGAAATATTCTCCTTGATTTTCTCTTTCCAATGAGCCGTCCTGGACCTCATTTGGCCAAGTAAAACTCATTCTATGAGCTTCCAAAGTTGATGAGTCAAATCTGGCATGAATCTGGAAATTCTGTTGCTGGGCTAAAAACTAAAATTTTAATTAAAAATCTAATCTTAAATTAGAACTCTAATTATCTAATAATTAATTCTAGTTTAATTCTTAATAATAAACTAATTTATAAACATATTAATTAATCTAACTAAATTAATTCTAATTAGATATTATAAACAACTTATTCTAATTAAAAACTATGAATATTAATCTAATGATGTTTAAATTAATTTAATCAAATTAAGTAAATATTATAAATTGATTAACTGATTAATTAAAATTCATTAATTAAATATTATTATTAATTAATTTATAATATTAAATAATTACTTTAATATATTAACTTATAACTAAACTAAAATATAACAACCTACTTATACTTTACTTGTTCCTTACCTTTCAACGTATGAGTGTTGCATGAAAAACACAAAACTTATATGGTTAGTGCCTTTTAATATATGTTTTATGATTTTTATTCATGAGTGAATCGAAACCCAAAACAAATATTAAGTTAATGCTTTTTCACTTTATCTTATCGGCAAATCGCATCGGGGATGGCTTATGGGGTTTTGAAAATGGTCAAGCCAAATTCCCCGATGTGATATCGCATCGGGAGGAAGAGGGATATCGGAGTTTTTAAAATATGTCACATAAAACTTCCGATGCGATAAAAAGTCCCGATGCGATCAAAACAATTTTATTATATGTTTTTTTGTTTTTAAATTTTAAATTAATTAATTTAATTATAATTTAATATATTAATTAATTTAATTAATTAATATTTAAAATTTAATTTTAAACATGAATTTTAATTTGGTTTTATTTCTATGAATTTAAGTTTCTAAACTACAACCACTCTTGATAAAAGTAAAAATATAAATTACAACCACTCTAATAAAACTACATTCACTCTTACGTTTGGGTTTTCTAGATTAGGATTTGATTAAGAAATTAGAGTGAATTTCTTCAAATCCCGATAATTAATGATTTCGCTGCATAACTAAAAAATGGAAAAATGTTAGTAAGAAGTAACTAGGGTTAATATTTAAAATAAATGCATTATTGAGCTAATTTATTTACAAACTACAATATTCTACATTTTATGCATTTTTAACCCAGGCTACATAAATAATCAGACTTTCAAAAGAGTGTCATTTTCAAACCAGTTGACCAAATGAGGCAAAACAAGCGTCAACGGGAAGCTTATAAAAAATCGATTCTAACAAAGCAATCAAAACAAGAATCCAAAGAAAATGTAAAATTAACCAAAGCGTAGGGCAATCAACTAAATAAAAATCCGAAAAGGTGTTTAGCCAAATTTTTTTATAGAAAGGGTCCCCATTATTTGAAGTGAACAAGTCAAAACTGGGGGGGTTGTGTTTTTACCAGAACAATGATGTAATTTAATTTAATTTTATTATTTCCACTATTATTTTATAATTTCTCTAGGAGGCCCATTTTAGACCTCAAAATTCCCCTAATTTGAAGTTATGAGGAGTCTTAAACAACAAGAGTACTTATCAATGAGTTATACGCAATCTCACAACTAAGGAAGTGCCAATTAACTTAGTGCCAATAATAAGTCAACCCATAAGATACTTAATAAATGATATCAATTTAAGGAACTTGAAGCACTTATCCACTTTTTAACTAACAAATGATTTATTAATCAAAATTCCTCAAGATGTTCCAATTATCATCAAATTACCAATTAATATCAAAGAGATTGGAATACTAGAGCTTATATGTGAGTGATATAAGTGCAAAATTTGGAAATTATTATAACTTAAGACAAGGCAAGTGAATGTTAGATTTCCAATAACCAAAATCAGCAATAATACTTCAAAATTTTCAGCACTTATTAGCCTTATGACAACAGTAAGAAAATCAATTTAGATTAAAGAGACAACATGCATATACTAACTAGATATGATCAATGATATTACTAACAACTTTCCAAAGTAAAACTATGATTTTTAGTCCACTTAAGATGCAATATTGAAAATTATATCAGATCTAAAATAACTTGTTACAACAATAAGTAAAATAGACAATCAATGAGTTATAAGTGCCACAACAAGTGTCAAACCAGGCCCAAAACTTGGAATAAAAATGCCAGACTGAAAAATTGATTTTTGAACCCTTTTAGGTGTGTTATTAAGAAAATATTAGACCCGATTTAGTAATTATGTAGAAAATTTCCAACAAGCAAATATGTAGATCTAGGCTAGATTTGAAAAGGCCTTGTGGCCAAAAATTTAGGAAAAAATTATTTTGCAATTGTAGAGTATTTTGACCAATTAGATGTGTTTTTAGGGAACTTATATCACTATTATGAATATGATATTAGAGTTGTAACGCAACAACGATAAAATGAGGGTTTAGAGAGAAAACGCTAGGCCCAAGGCCTTGTAGATTACATGCCCAACTTTGCCAAAATTTCTCTAATTCTCTTGCAACCTAAAAACACCCAGTTAGGGCCAAATTTTCTAAAAAATACACCAATCTTCAGTCCCAAAAGACTTCCAGAAATAGATAGAGGAAAAACTAGGGCTAGATGAGGGTAAGAGGCAAAGGAAAGAGGTCAAGGAAGATCACGGAAGGACGAAGCAGGCCAAGAAAGGCTAGTGGCTCAAGAAGGATGCCTAATGAGGTTGACAAAAGCCCTAGAGGGTTGCTGCTAGGCTAGAAGGAGGGTTGAGATGCACTTAGGGGATGTGACGTAGGGTTTTTAGGCCCTTAAGTCCTATGACATCCTAAAGGGAGACTCCAAGAGGCTTCCGGAAGCCTTTTAGGGCTACGACCTAGGGAAAAATGGAGAAGGAGGGGGTTCGAAGGCCCTAGATCTCATGGTTAGGGAAAAAAATCTGCAAAAATTAACATGCAGGAGGAGGAGAGGGAGGTAGAGGGGCTTGGAGCCTACGACCAACCTTAGAGAGGCATAAAAATTAGATGTAAAGGGCTAATAAGCTGACAAAAGGGCCTAAGAGGAGGATGTTGGCCTTGGACAGGCTAGATCCGGGCCCGGGAAGGATAAAAAATGAAACCCCAACTTCAGAAAAATTAATCTCCCCTAGATTTGTAATTTTGCTTAATTTCTTCAATGGTTGGCCTTGCAAAAAAATTTAGAGATTAGATCTTACCCTCAACGGATTAGATCTAGATCTATTCCAACTTCTTCACTTGATCTCACCTGTAAAAATAAATTTACAAATACCCAAAACCTCAATATATACAAATATCTGAAAACTCCAAAACCACAATTAGCAAAAATAATATACAAAATAATTTTACAAATTTATTTACAAATATACAATGCTTGAAAGAAATTTTGAGAATTTTTTATGGAGTTTTTCTTTGATAAATGGCTAATAATAATTTGGAAAATTGATGCACACTATATCCTTAACAAACTTAAATCAACCATATAAATATATGGAGTCCAAACAAGGTCAGTTCATGCCCATAGTTTGTGAACTTGGGGACCAAGGACTAGGGAACCTGCAAACACTATATATTTTTATCAAGAATTTTTTTTGCACATATGGCAAAACGAATCAATTAAGATAAACCCATAATCTATCAATAGAATGGTTTTATCCCCATCTAATGAAAAACAAATTTTAAAATTAATAAGCACAATATAAGGGAAGCTTGTACCCAACACATACCACAAATCATTGAAGACCGAACATCGTGAACTGCACCCCAAAGTCTTTATTATGATTCAAATAAATGTTCCCAGTGGACTGTAGTGTTATATCAATTATTCTATAGAAATTTCTTAGCCAAAAATCAGATGGATTTTGACACAAATGACTCTCTAATTTATAGATAAATCCTTCAAGTGGAAAAATAATGGTTAGTTTGCTTGATTCTCATCAAAACAATCTTGGTCGTTGATAAATTATTGATGATCTCTTAATCTTAGCCCTTGAAAATATTTATTTTGAGGAATATTCAAATTTCTTATTAAATCTTTTTTTTATTAGCTCAAAATTAATTATTTTGAGCTAATTTCCTCCAAAAATTGACTTCGACTTAACCATTAAGGTCTAAGGGTCCAATTTTTCTTGAAATTTCCAATATTCCCTTAGTGTGGGACCTTCAAAAATGAATTTATTTGAGACCCACGAATTTTTCCACTTGGAGAATTTAATTTCTCAAACATTTTAATTTTGACTCTAATTAATTAATTTTTTGGTTTAGGATTTTCATTTAATTTTGTGAGAAAATTTAATTAATTGAAACTTGAGGGGATTAAATATTTTTTAATCCTCTAATATTTTAGCCATGGTGCCTAGGTATGATGGACCATGCACTAAAATACTTTTTACTTAATATTTTTACAAATTCAACCCTTAAAGGGCTAATACCCATTCAGCTTAGACCTTCAAATTACATACCCAATTCTGCGATACAATATGATCTAGTAGACCAACTAATTTGTAATAAAATAATTTAGTCAATTATCTTAAATTATTCCCAAATCACTTTTACATATGACTCGACTAGAACACTAATACTCACGTAAGACACTGACGACAAATTCCACCCTATCTTTGGGGTGAGGTTGGAGGGAAAAACTCTGTCGATTATCTGTGTTTAGAAACACAGATGAGTTAGGGAGAAGAAAGACCTCCTAAGATGAAATTATCATCAAAATAATATGCTTACCGAGGTTGTTACATACATTCATGTTCTTACTAGCATCATTACATAAAAAATTAACAGAATGGGTTTACAATAACATAATGTTGATGGTTGATGATCTCAATCCTTTGAAGAAAAATATGGCACATTTGCTTCCTCACAACTTTGACAAAATGAGTGCAACATGCCCTATATGGTTATAAAGTTTCATCACAGTTGTTCCCTTTACTTTTTTTTTAACAACGAGGAATAGAAAGAAAGAAACAACTTGAAGAGAATTTTGTTTCACACTTGATCCATCACGTTGTGAACCATCTAAAAAGAAATTAAGAATTACAACAATTGTCTCTTTTATTTTTTTAGAATTTCCCATAATAGGAAGTCAACGTGTCTACTAAAACATAGAATATATATTGAGATAAGTCATTGGATAAAACGAATCCCATAATTCAATCGCATCAACATAGGCTAAATCAACTTAATACCAATAACACAAACACATCCATGAAACCCTAGAAAAATTACTAGAAAAAGGAGTAAAAGAAACATGCGCTCACACATTTTTTCATAATATCAGCTTAATCCCAATGATGCAAACACATCCATGAAACTCTAGAAAAATTATTAGAAAAAGGAGTAAAAGAAACATGCACTCGCACATTTTTTTGCAATAGCCAGTCTATGCAATACCATCTGCATGGGTGCATAATCAAATGGTAAGCACAAGGCTAGGCATGGACTTCTCCTTCAAATTCACAGTGCTTCTCTCCCACATAGGGGAACATAAAAAATATGCCGAAGTAGTGAAGGGTTAAAGTTCGTCATAATGGTTGTGTTGAAATGTTCTCAAACTTCAATGATTACCCCCATTCTCCATAGTCTAGATGTGAACCCAATATGGGGTTTCATCCTTGTGACTTTCGACAAACACTTTGTTACTGAGAGAAGTAATAGAGTGAGTAGTAATGCAGTGAGCCATAGAAATTAATTAATGAAACAATAAGGATGAATGAAATAGTTGATTGCTCAAACAGGCGAACAATAAATTGAAACAATGAGGTCCAAGTGGAGAACATTTTGGACTGAAATGCACAAGCCCTTTCCATTTATTAAAAATAGCGAATAATTATATGATGAAGGGAAAATGCATAAGATGATGGTGAGAGATCTTGTATAAGACTATGAATATTCCATCAATATTTATTTCTAACTATCTATTTAATAAAAAATCAAATTTCCTTAAAACTTATTCCAAATAATTCTATGTATCTATTTAATAAAAATTTAAAATTCCTTAAAACTTATTCCAAAATAGACCACTCCTATGGACATAATTATAACATTTCCTAATTGATAAAAAATGTGTCACTTTTATCAAAGTGGGACAACTGAAGCATGCACTCTGGTTATCATTTTTACCCAATATTTGTACATATAATTTTGTTAAACAAACCATCAATTACATATTTATACATGTAATGTCATTAAACAAACTATCAATTATAACTTTTTGATTATGGTTCCTATGGAAGTCGAAAAATCCAAATTTGATGAGAACAACTAATTATCAACCTCCATACGCCAAGAGAACATGCAAATGGCATTGTCTATATTGGAATTGGGATTGAGGAATTTATATTTTTAATAAAATGAATGATTGAGATTATAAACCAAACGAATATTATTAATCTAATACATGATCTAATAGACAATATGAAAATTTTACCATTTCTTTTTTCTTAAGTTTTCTCCTCTCTTTAATATATTAAAAAACATTTTTGAAACATGGCTATTCTTGGCATGTTGGTTCTTTTGGCATATTATAACATTGATTATGTTGACCATCGCATCTCTGTTCATATAAGAGCAATAAATTGATGCATTTTGCATATATTTCCATCATTTATATATGAGCAAAATTTTATAAGTAAAACCAATTATAAAAACATAAAATTATAAAACATCATTATAAAAACTGAAATAAAAACATAAAATTATAAAAAGCTAAAGTAAATTCTAATTTTATTAAAACCTAAAGCTATAAAACAAAAATGAAATTGTTGAAACCTAGTTTCATTTTGAAATTCCAACCCACTCTGTGTCAAGAATCATATAATAATAAAATTTTTAAAAATTCAGAAAAGAAGCCTATCATATCCAATTAAGAATAAGTTTAATTCATACATCCACCACATACTAAACTGACTGAATAGTAACATCCACCATATACTAAATTGAATGAATAGTAAAGGAAATTGCACACTATAAACAATGAAATATTATTTTAAAAGTTTAGCTATCTATTGTTTCATGCTTCGAAAAGCGTTTTGAACACACAAAATTAATATTCAGGTAAATCCAATTTTCCTGCGACAAAAAACAATAACAATAATCTGGAATGTAACATTAAAGATTAAAGTTAATTTCACATTTCGTCAAAGATTTCTCATTTTCAAAAATTGACTTGTGGTTCTCACGTCCTCCTGCAAGTTGGAGTTTCACTTCTTTAATGGTAGGAGCTATTTGAATAAGGAAATCCAACCAGCATCGTTTTGTGAATATCTATTTCCGCCAATTGAAAATTAATAAGTGGATATGTTAAACATGGTACCATGGCAACTTTTATTTCTCGAGTTATATGTCCATATGTTGGGTACTATATTCTAATTCTTGGATTTTGTATTTAGGCATTGGGTAGTATATTCTAATTTTTAGATTTTATATTTGGCTAAATAGAAAGGTTGGCATATAATGACCCCGTGCATTAATGGAGCTATAACTCTAGAAATATTGATAATCTTGTACCATTCGATTTCCTTCTTTTTCCTTTTGCAAAAAAAAATCAACAACCATACATTGGGATATGGGCACTCTGCTATCAGATAGTTAACATACGAATACCTAAAGAGATATTAAATAACATCTAAATATTAATGATGAAGAAAGAAATAATAACAAACATAATAAGAGTTATTGTTTTAACATTTTACCAAAATCACCCATCTGCCCAGGTGTAAATGCTCAAGGTTAGGAAGCCTCGAGAACAGGTTGAATAGAGGAACAACAATCCCTTTTTCTCCACGATATGCATTCCCAAGATGAATGGAAACCACTTTCAATGATCTCAATGTCCCTACTAATTCAAGAAATATGTTTCCATAGAAATTGTATTCCTGAGAGGCGCTTGAATGGAATGACAAATCGATCAAATTTCTTCCGCCCTTCATATGAAAAAATATGTGATGGCAAACATAATCGATGCTTAAATATGCTAAAGGAATGAACATGTAAAGGATAGTTACATATCACAAATGTTTTTTTAATAAATTAAAGGGAGTAGCAAATTTAAGAAACTGAAAAAGGATTGACAAATTTTTCATATTGTCCATTAGATCATGTATTAGATGAAGAACTTTATTTTCAATATCAACTATTCATTTTAATGAAAATATAAATTCCTCAAGCCCAATTCCAATATAGACCACACATTCGACATAATTATTACTAATCATTTCAATGATATCAATCTACTATTTGATTGTGGTTGAATATTTTAGAAGATTAATTCTATCACATGTGTATTCTATCTTTAAATTGTCAAAATATACATTCAAAAGGTAATAAAAAGAATATTCTTATCTTTATATCAAAATCATTGAACATCATTTGAATGAAGGTGATAGGAGCACATAGAATCATCATTGGTCCAAAAATAAATGAGGAAACTTGTTTTGAATGGAGAC
Source organism: Pinus taeda (assembly GCA_000404065.3). Taxonomy (NCBI): domain Eukaryota; kingdom Viridiplantae; phylum Streptophyta; class Pinopsida; order Pinales; family Pinaceae; genus Pinus; species Pinus taeda. Next base: position 139,385 of record APFE031589113.1, on the reverse strand, counting down.
ACACAAAACCACAAAGAATTAAGTTGAAGCCCTTGCTTTATTCCAAGGTATGAGGATGGTTGAGGGAAGGCACTAAAAGAAATTAATTGTTATTGGAGAGTTGGAATTAGTTATTAAATCTATGTGTAAAATCTTTAATACAAACAATAATTTTTTATCAAGAATATTTCATTTAATCAAGAAACAAGTGGAAAGGTTTGAGGGGCTAGAGTTCTTTCATATCCTTGGTGACATATTTGGAAGTAGATTGATTCACTAACGAAGAAAGCTTACCATAATCTAGTATTTTCAGATTTAAAAATGAGACATCAAACTTTCCACTCCCTTAATAACATGGTGTTAAGATTTTTTAGAATAAAAACATTTAGGGATTCATTTAATCACCCCCTATGATCATATGGAATTATGTCTTGTAATCAGCCCATGCATGTCACACATTTGGTGCCACGATACTGATGTCAAGAATCTATATCAAGCTTAAAGGTTGAGTCAGATATATGTTGAACTACATTAATATATGTTGCCATAAATGTTTGGGTATTCATTTAATGACCCCCTATAATCATATGGAGTTATGACTTGTAATCAACCCATGCATGTCACACATTTGGTGCCACAATACCCATGTCAAGAACCTATATCAAGCTTAAAGGTTGAGTCAGATATATGTTGAACTCCATTAATATATGTTGTCATAAATGTTTGGGTATTCATTTAATCACCCCCTATGATCATATGGAATTGTCTTATAATCAAACCATGCATGTCACACATTTGGTGCCACAATACTGATGTCAAGAACCTATATCAAGCTTAAAGGTTGAGTCAGATATATGTTGAAATCCATTAATATATGTTTCCGTAAATGTTTAGAGTTAATTGGCTACTTGAAGTCAGAATTCTAGATGCAGGTGGGATTGTGAATGTAGTGTGTGATGATCTAATGTTTGTATCACCCCAGTCGCCTGCTCATTTACTAAAGTTGGGTTTAATTAATGGTTCAAAGTTATCATTTTTTCCTCTAAAGAGTTTCAATTCAAAGTCTTGATTAATTCTTGTATTTGAATTGAGAAAATTTGTGCTTCTAATACAGGATTAATTAATTGCAATACGAGGAATTAGTGGGTCAAGGGTGTTAGATGGTGGTGGGGTTAGAAAGCTAGTTGGGCATTAAAGGTGCTTTACTTCTGTGTTGGATTTTTCCTAGTAGGAGTAATGGATGAGGAAATTCTCATGTCCTATTAGTTGTGTTTTTTTTAACATCGATGATTCAAATTGGATCAATATATTATTTGTTATCTATCTTTCTAATGTGCCTAGCCCCTTGTTGGTCACTCGTGGGTGTATTCTAGCCACCTGTTGGGCCATACTCGTAATTGTTTCCACTCTATAAACTAGGTTTTTAACAATTTTTCCTTTGTTTTAATGTGTTATGAAACCAGCTCACAAAAAGATAGAAAAGAAAGATAAATGCCTTAGAATTCAGCCTCTTCGAGGGGGCAACCTCCTTTACATTACACAAATGAACAATTCTTAGATGATACAAATGACAAGACCTCCTTTCTATATATAGGAGTCTAAGGGGTCCTAATATAATTAGAGTTGACATAACAATAATAATGTAAGGGCACAATAATAACAATAGTGGGCTTCTATGGGGCACAATAATAACAATATGGGGACTACATGGGCACAACAATATAATAAGGGGGTTGTACTAATAACAATAAGGGGTTACAATGGTAGTATAGGGACCTAACATGCCCCTCTCCTTCAAAAAGTGCTGTCCTCAATGCTTGAGTAGTTCTTGATGCTTCTGTATAAAATTCTCAACATTCCATGTGGAATCTTCAATGGGTAAGTTCTTCCACTTGATGAGATACTTTGAAATTGATCGATTTCGTAGTTGTCGACTTCTCGGTTTTGTGAATGCTTCAGGTTCCAATATGATTTTTCCTTCCTTGTCAAGTTCTAGCAATATTGTTGGAACTGGGATCTTCGACAACTTTCGAATGAGTTCCCATCCTACATCGCCATTCTTCCATTGACCCCTTGCTTTTTTTTATCAAATTTGGTTGGATAATTATACCAACCTCTACCATTTCTACAATCATATGTTCAATTTCATTCCTTTGGGAATATGGATATCTATAAGGCCTAATGTTTGGAGGAACATTTCTTGGAACCAAATGAATAGCATGATCATGATCACGAATATGTGGGAGACCTTTGGGAGTCTCAAATACCTTAGAATGATTGTCCATGACTTTTTGGAGATACGGAGAAATAGATGATTTCGATGTGGGAACCATTAGTGAACGTAATTGTGCAATTACGCCTCATTGTTCTTTCTTTAGAAGCTTTGTCATTCTATTAGAGTTTATTATCTTTCCTGGTTTCCCTGTGATACCCCTTAATTAAACTTCCTTTCCTTTCAACGAAAATTTCATGAAACGTTCTTGAAAATTAAAAGCTATTGTACCCAAGGATTGTAGCCATTGGACTCCTAGTACAATATCAGTACCACCCATTGGAACAAAAAGCATTGGGCTATTCAATACATATTCTCCCATGGATAGCTTGATATTATGGCACTTTCTAGAGCAATTTATGGTTCCTCCACTTAAAACAGTCACTTGACACTTTGGTGTTGGATATAGGCATCAATTCAATTCCTTGGCTATCTCACAATGAATAAAATTATGGGTACTGCCTGAATCAATCAATGCTATTACATTTTTCTTCTTGATATGTCCTTCTATCTTGATAGTTTGAGGAGTGGTAATTTTGGCCAATGCATTACAAGATATTGTTGGATTAATTTCTTGATGCTTGATGTGATCTTTCACTTCTTGAACCTTTGTCTTCTTAATACGTCCTTCTATCTTGAGAGTTTGAGGAGTGGTAATTCTTGCCAATGCTTTACAAGATATGGTCATATTGATTTCTTCTTTCTCTGGGGTTGGTTCCTAGTGTATATCCTCTTCTTTTGACATTTCTCGATCCTTTTCTTCCTCCTCTTCACAGTCAATGTAACATAATTTCTTCTCAGCACACTTATGACCTTTAATATATTTGTTATCAAAATTGTAACAAAGGCCTTTTACTATTTTTTCTTCCAATTGTTTTGGTGTTAACCTTGTAGGTTGTGGAAGGCTAGGAGAAACAACACTTCCATATTTATAGTTGTGAGGGGTAGACATCCTTGTTGCCGTAATTTTTCTTTCCACTTTTATTTCCAACCTGAATGCCTTCTCTAATGAATCAAGTTCCCAAAGACGAACCTCATGTTTAATGTTATCCTTTAAATTCCCTATGGAGACATCAATCCTCTGCTTCTCTGGAATATCATTTTCCTTTATATTCAATTTTTAAAAGCCCTTAATGTGCTCTACCATTGACGACTTTTGTTTGAGATTTATCAATTGGCTAAAGAAGGTGTTTCTCTTTGTATCCTCATAATGTGCTATCATTTCCTCCGTCAAAATTGACCACGTAACAAGTGATTTACTAGAACAAAGCCCTTTATACCATAAAAAGTGATCCGGTTCTAAATATGAAGATGCAATACATACCTTTTGTAACAGTATTACACCATGTATATCAAAATACTTCTCCATCTGTAGTATCCAATTTACCAGATCCTTGCCATCAAACTTCCTCATCTCGCTTTCTCTTGATTTTAGGAGCTCGATCTTGAAACGACTGTAACTCTGTAATTTCGGTTCTTTAAGTTATAAAATTTTTGCTTGTAATATCCCTCTAATTCCTCTTTCTAACTCCGCAAGTCTGATCAAAATTGGATTTCGAAGAAATATTTATTTCCAATCTCCTCGGATGACCTAATTATAGACTAGTTTAGTAGAGTGAACTTTTGCGACGTGCCACGTGCCACTGTTTCAACCTTAGGTTCTAAAAATTATACCCCAACAAAATAATATCCGTCCTATATCTATAACTTCTTACGAAATTTCAATACGATGCTCACAGAGAAGGTTATGACGATTTTCCAAGGTCACTTGTTTAGAATGTAATTCAGAACTCTGCAAAAACCCTAACTTACTTAGATCATATATTCGAAAATGTAGCGATACAAGATTTGAAATTCCGTGTTGAGGTTTAGACCGATTTCTTCTCAAATGGGTTTTGTTTTTAGCTTCTGAAACTTTGTAGTGAAGGAGTTATAGCGATAATTCCACGATGACCCGTTTTAGAGAAAATTCTTGAGCTTGCAAAAACCTTAACTTCCTTAGATCATATCTATGAAAATATAGTGAAACAAGATCTTAAATTTGGACTCGAGGTTTAGCGCGATCTCGTCTCAAATGGGTTTTTGTTTTAGCTTCTTAAACATCACAGAAAAAAAGTTATAGCAAAAATTGCACGATGACCTGTTTGGAGCAGAGAAACCCTAGAATCCAAAGCTCTGATATCAAATGTTCTGAAACCAGCTCACAAAGATAGAAAAGAAAGATAAACGCCTTATAATTCATCGTCTTCGAGGGGGAAACCTCCTTTACATTACACAAATGAACAATTATTAGATGATACAAATGACAAGACCTCCTTTCTATATATAGGAGTCTAAGGGGTCCTAATATAATCAGAGTTGACATAACAATAATAATGTAAGGGCACAATAATAAGTGGGCTTCTATGGGGCAAAATAATAACAATATGGGGACTACATGGGCACAAAAATATAATAAGGGGGTTGTACTAATAACAATAAGGGGTTACAATGGTAGTATAGGAACCTAACATAATGTTAGGGCATACTCGTACTTGTTTCCACTCTATAACTTGGGTTTTGATAGTTTTTATTTTGTTTTAGTTATAGTAATACCACCAGCCTCTAGATGAGGCTTATCTTTGTTATTGTTACCATTGTGACTTGATTTTTTGGGAGATTCCATTTTATTTCACTTCATGTATGGGTTTTATGCATGTCTAAGTGCACTCTAAATGCAATTACTCATATAAAGGCATATAATTGCATAACAATATTGTTTAATTTATACTTCCCACAGAAATAATTATAATTACAGAAAGCATAAGAAAAATACATAATTAATTATAAAATAACTCAAATAAATATTAAGAGTGCATTTATATAATAAAAATTGTCATCTTGTTGCAAGTCTCAGATGTTCCTCCTAGTTGTAGACCACATTACTCATTTTCAGTCAATAGTGGGTCACCCCCAAGCTCAGGCTTTGAATCCATGGGTAAATAGCTTGCCCAAATCTATGTACATGTCTAGTGTCATAAACCAATTGGCCAAGGTACCAAACTCTAATAGCCTCACATCCCCCATCAACCTGTGCCTAAGTAGTGTGCTCCCTTCTCTACACCTATAGACCCCTAGGTTATGCCACTACTTCGAGGGTGTCTAAATCGGACAAACATGGATTTTCTCAGATTACTATGATTCGATGAGTTCTTGCTACTCTCTAGGGTCTCTAGGTACCATCCAGGCTCTCATATCAAACCCTAGCAACCTCCAACCTCTAGGATCACATCCCCCATCAACCCACACCTAAGTAGTGCACAACTTTCTCTGCACTTGCATTCCCTCAGGATGTGCCACTATCTCTAGGGTTCTTAACTCTGTTGGATAGGGATACCCAAAGCATTGTTGGCTCTAAGAGTTCTTGTTTCCATCCCAGGTATCTAATTCTCACTTGGTAACTCATAGTACCAACATGTTTCCTTTTATGTGCATGTATTTTCTATAAAATTTAGCACTTGATAAAGTCACTTAATGGATTTTTTGTTTAAAAAATATGCACTTTAATGAATTTTAAATCTTATGATCCCATTTTGATGCACAAGGAGTTATATCTCCTTGAATACTCTTTTAGTCTAAGTCAGTATGTAGCCATAATGTGTTTATTAATATGCACGAGCTATCATATTTACAACACTAGCCCTTCTAGCCTCAAAACCTATTCACATGGGCATACCAACCCCCAAAAAATTAAAAGAAAACACACATTTACATGGGAACAACGACCCCAAAATAAATCCCTATCTTACTAGCCTGATTAATATGTTTTAGCTCACCACCCTAAGTTTCACAGTTACATGTTATTTACAATCCATGGGTCAATTATGGGTGTTACATTCCACTACCTATTATTTATGCACTTTGTGCATTATATGTACACATATATATAATAAGATTATCCAAAAAGATGAGGATACTCTTTCCTCATTGCGTCTTCATGCTCCCATGTAGCATTTTCAGGATCAAAATGGGTCCATTACACATTTACCAAGGGAATGACCCGATTCCAAAGGACCTCAACTTTCTTCTCCAAAATTCACACTATTTGGACCTAAAAATATCCCTTGGGCTCCAATTGAATCATATTCCAATCAATTACATGGTTCCCATCAAGAACATACTTTTTAAACAATGAAATATAAAATGGATTATGAATATGCAAGATGTTGGCAATAAAATCCTATGTGCAATTGAACCAATCCTCTATAGGATTTCAAACGACCCACAATATCTAGCTTCCAACTTTGAACAAATTCCCAATTTCAATGAACTTTTAATTTCCTTCAATTTCAAGAATACATGATCACCAAATTTAAATACCCTACTTAAGTTGTTCTTATCTGCATAGCATTTTTCTCTCTCCTAGGAAACCTTTAAATTCTCTTTAATTTTCATTACATTCTCTTCCATTTCCCTTAGAAGGTATGGACCAAAAATGGCTTTTTCAACTGGATTTTCCCAACTCACATGTGTGATGAATTTTCTGCCATACAAGGCTTCAAATGGGCTCATATTCAAATATTCTTAGTACCCATTATTATAATAAAACTGCACCAAGTGCAAGTATTCCTCCTTTTTTGATGGTTTACATCCTCAACATATCTTCAATAACCTTATTGACTACTCTGTTTGTGCATTTGACTTTAGGTGGCATGTTGTGCTAAAATTTAAATTAGTTCGAAATTTGTTGAATAAACCTTTCCAAAAGCTGGATGTAAACTTGGGATCCCTTTCTGAAATAATTGTCTTGGGAACACCATGTGGCCTAGTGATTTCCTCCATATAATTCTCAGCAACATTTGTTTCCTTATATGTTGACTTCATTGGAATAAAATGGGAAACTTGATTAAGTTTGTTCACCATTACCATGATGGAAACATATTGCCTCATAGTTCTAAGTAAATTTGTAATAAAATTGATAGAAACATTTCCCATTTCCACCCATGTATGCCTATTGGATGTAGAAATCCAACTAGGTGTTTATGTTTAACATTAACCTTTTGAAATTCCAACACCTAGTTATATAGTCAACCAACTCTTTTTCATACCTGACCAAAAGTATTATTTCTTAATTGTTAAGATTGTCTTTTGGTACTCTGGATGTCCAACATAAGGTACCTTATGCATCTCATTCAATACTAAATATCTCATCCCTAGGGAATTTAGCACATAAGCCTACCTTTATACAAAATAATTCCAACTTTTCCTACTTTTTAATCCATGTACTTTGGATGTAATTTACCTTGATGCAAATTTATTTTTATTTCCATGCATTTTCTATATGAATTGTATCCTCTAACATTATGATTTTTAAATCAAATTTACATATGCTTATGGTTGTAGTGTGCACTGAATGCACCATTCTACTAAGTGTATCAACCACTTTGTTTTCCTTACCTTTTATCTGCTTAATTTCAAAGTCATAATTGGTCAAAATTTCCAGCCATCTAATTTGTTTGACATTTAAATTTGGTTGTCCAAATGAATGCCACCAGCAATAAATCATGAGTGGAATATCTCCTTTCATGATACCTCATCTTTATTTATTCATAACAAACCAAATGCCCATTTTTCATGAGAACTCCTCCAAGCTCCTCTATAATAACCCTGGTGAAAATTCCATGTAATAAAAGTTAAAAACAATGACCACAATTGATGGGACACTTATTCCAAGTGGAATGTTGGGCAAGACATTCTAGGGGGTGTTCATTTGGTTGTTTTGGGCTAAGGAATTTGGCAAAGGCAATGGCTACGGCTTTGGAAAGGAAAAGCAATATTTTTGGCACATTGATTTATGAAAATAATGGAAATTAGGAGAAAAAGGATGTGAAAGGTCATTGGTTGCATGTGAGGAGGAAAATGAAGAAAAATAATGGAAAATGAAGAAAATAGAGGCCTCATCAACAAAAAGGATTCTAAGGATCAGTTGGTAACCTTTCGTTAGTTGATTTTTGGAGCTCTCTCTCTCATACTCTTGACACTTATATTTTCCTGGAGCACTTTGGAATTGGAGCAAGAAAGGCAGAGAAGGCCAGAGGAAGGCAAGATCAAGTAGCTACAATAGGCTTCATTGCAAGTATCAACTTGCATGTGTATTTTCCTTGATATATTTGACATGAATGGGGTTTCATGTGTTTCTTTTCTCCATGGCATGGGTTTTGCTAGGTGTGAGAATATTTTTAGCCTAGCCTTTCCGTTTCTTGATATCTTTGATGATATGGGTTCTCTCATATGGTTTATATGGGATGGTTGGACTGGATTCGAAGCTTAGTGGGGCGGATCTCCAAATTGACAAACACATGGTCTGAGTGGTCCCTAAATCGGACTAAGGATCATAGAGCCACTAGCCTGGTAACCCCTAAACCTAACTATGGGTTGCAGTAAAGCCAAATTGTGTACCTCGGTGGGCCTAGGAATCCTTTCTAGTGAATTGCGAGATATACGGTAAAGCGAAGAGGTGGTTTTTCTTTTTGTTGGGCCTAGTGATTTCGGGATGGGATGCATGGTAAATCCTGGAGAGTATGTCTTGGTGTAGGGCCTAGTGATCCCTGGATCAGACTTTGGAAGCACGGTAAAGCCTGAGAGAGTAGGAGGCACTTAAATTCCTCACGGTGCAAGCAGAGAACTTCAGTGGAATCCATGTTGATTGGTGTTTTTGATGTGTTCTATGAGTCCCACATTCATGCTTGGAATATGGCATGGGGGTGATTGGATGAAGAGAGACTTGGTTAATCCAATATATGGTCGGGTGGAATGTGGTAGTCTCATCTTTGGTTGGTTCATTGCATTCATTAATGAGAAATTCATTCCCTTGGTTTTCATGTGTAAATGTATTGATGTATATGTGGATTTTGATGGCTGATATGTTTATGGTATTTTTGTTCCTATTATGCTTGTTATATGTACATTTTATGACAAGAGCTATGTATGGCTCTTAGCATGTTTTTACTTGTATATGAATGGATAATGCAACAATTGATAGAGGGAACAATGGTTCATATCGATTCTAAGATAAGTATGAGATCCCTACACTTGATTCTGTTGTTTACGCCTGTAGGTTACATGTTGGTGATGACATGCCTGTCATGGCTAGTACGGGTCTGGTTATGGTATTGTTCAATTATTTGTGTATACATCCTTTTTTCCCTATATTTTTATTGATTCTAGGCTATTGCTCCATTATGGGTAGTGGCTTGGGTTTTGTGCTTGGAAAAGTGGCTTAAATCTCGGGGTTGTTGGCATAGAACTGGAAATTTTTCTTCGTGGTCACCGACAAGAAAGCCTCTAAGATCAAATTTAGGTTGTTGGTCACTCCCTTGTCCATAGCATGAGAGAAAATATGGCCTAAGAGATCAAAAATAGCAGTGGGACCCAAGGACAGGCTGTCTAAGTGGCTGACTTGTCTCCTGAGGGTTCTGTTTATGATGTTGGATGACTACGTGTTATGTTTCGTCGATTCCACTTCCTTAAGGTCACATAGGAGGTAGAATATGATCATAGTAGCCTCTCATCTCATGTGGGAGAAGGGTGTTACAGAGTGGTATTAGAGCATGGTTCAACTCTTAGATTGAATGGGCGGTGTGTGTTGGTAATCCATGTATGTCAGTTGCATGTGTGTCTCTTACACTTGCATTTCATGTGCTTGTTGCATTGGCTCGATGACTGATTATGATTTTAGTATGGTTGTTATGGATAATTTGATATTGATTTCATGAAATGTATTTTTCATGAGTATGGGACTGGTTTCATATGGATTATATGTTGCTTACATGTAGATTTTATGTCACCTACTTACATCCTTGTATGTTAGGTTAGATTCTTGAATATTTTGATTACATGTATCAGCCTTATAGGTTGATTACAAGAATTGATCGCTTATGCTCAACTACATGAATTTATGAATATGTGTAGTTGACTAAGCATTTCTTATGCATATTGTTAGTTGCATGTGGAAATGTGTACAATGGAGTAATGGTTGTTGTCATGCATGAGGTCATAGCATGAATTATTAATATGGCTTTGCATTGATGACTAGACCATAATTAGAGTGATGTTTATATGTTGATATATTTAATTGCGAATGTATATATGTTATTATGTTTATGTTACATATGTATCATGCTGATTCAGTGATCTTGCAGACAAGGTATCCTCCCCAAGCTATACTAAGGTACATTGATTTATTATGATTTGGTTTATCTAACATATTGTGCATTGCAGGAAGAAATATAAAATGGATAGCAAGATGGTTGACTGCAAGGAATCTCCCTATGAATTTGAAGAGTGGCATGGTATTGGAAATCCTTTCAATTTGGTAGTTAGACTGAGGAGATTAAAGGAAGATATAAGGAGTTGTAAGGCGGGTAATGACTGGATCATATAGGAAGAAGAGAAGAAAGCAGAGGTTAATGCTATACTTCTTCAGAGTTTGTCATAATTGCAGTAACAAGGGCCACTTCGGATCAGCCATGGACATGAAGATGGAACTAATGGGGCATATGGCAGTAAGTCTCCTGGTAGGCACAATTCAGATAGATATGATACAGTGAGAGATGAAAGGTTGTTGGACACTCTGGATGGGGCAATGAGTACAGGTACTATTCCAGTCTGGTTCTAATAGACATCATTATTGTCATCTCTATCATCCTTACAGGAGGAATGATAGGGGATACTTTTCGAATGAATTCAAGAAAGGAAACCACCTACTTTTGATGGAGATGTGAAGAATTTAGAAGATGCAAAGGCTTGGATACTTGGGATGAACAAATTATTTGAGTTGCATGAGTACATAGATAACATGAAGGACATAATAGTTATATTCAGTTTTGAAGGGAAATAAAACATCTAGTGGAAATATGTTAAGCGGACAAGAGAAATTAAGATAGATGACTTGTGTTCGCGGGAGTTCAAGAGGCTTTTCAGGAAGAAGTACTTGTTAGAGAGGTACTATGATAGTAAGGCTAAGGAATTATAGGAACTAAAAATGGGATTAATGACAGATGAAGAGTACATGACAAAGTTTTTTGAGTTATTGAGGTATGTACAATATCTCACTGAAGAGAAGGCCAAAGTTCAGAGATTTGTCAATGATTTTTCATTAGAATTTAGAGATCGGATTGAGTATGATGAGCCTTGGCCACTTGAGGAATTTATTGGGAAATTGAAGTATTTCTATGAGCAGTCAAAGCGTAAGAATCAAGCTCAACATGGATGGAAGGGAAAAGACAAAGGTAGAGGTAAATGGCTGCCTAAGAGGACAAGGCCTCAGAATGTAGATGGGAAAGAGAATGTGGCACCGCAAAAGAAGTTTAATGCAGCTAGACAGGGGCATGGGTCACAACTATAGTAACAACAGTATAGAGGTGAGGGCACTGGTTGCTTGGAGTGTTGGACATGTGGTGAGGAACACCTTAGGAAATATTTTTCACAACATCAGGGTGGAAGGCCTAAGATATACAATGTAAAGGAGGCACAGACTATTGGGGATGTTGGTCAGAGTATTCCACGTATCAATGGAGCAATGGAAAATAGGCAGGAAGAACACCAGGCATCTATCATTGAGATGGACAATACGCTTTGTGATCAAGTTATTTCTATTTTGATTGACCCTAGATCTAATTATACTTATGTTAGTCCTGACTTGGTGGATAAGTGTGGTTTGAGTAAGGAATTGCATGCATATTCTTTGTTAGTACAGTTGGCTATAAGTATGAAGAAGCAAGTTCATCATTGGGTAAGAGCTTGCACATTTGATTTGAATGGTATGCCTACAACAACACATTTGAATGTATTATCATTGGGTTCATACAACATGTTGTTGGGCATGGACTAGTTGTATCTTCATAGAACCAATTTAGATAGCTATGAAAAATCCATTGAGTGTGCTGATGACAATGGGGAACCAAGAGTCTTGCAGGGTAAGAAGAAAGGAACATTAGTTAGGATGGTGACAACTATGTAAGAAAAGTGTAGTCGCAGGAAAGGGTGCAAGTTATTTGCAGTGTACATTTCTAATGATAAAGGTAAGGAAGTTGAGGATGAATATGTGTTGAATAGGTACCCAATTTTACAACAGTTCAAATATGTATTTCTTGAGGAAATTACACAGTTTCCACCTCACAGGGAGGTAGAATTTTCTATTGATTTAGTGCTAGGGGAAACTCTGGCATCAAAAGCACCTTACAAGATGAGAACGCTTGAGTTGGTTGAGATGAAGTTGAAGTTGAAGAAAATGTTGTACAAGGGATATAGTAGGCCAAGTGTATCACCTTGGGGCACACCAACCTTGTTTGTAAAAAAGAAAGATGGTACTCTCAGATTATGCATTGAATGTAGGTAGTCAAACAGAGTGACCATCAAGAACATGTACCCTTTGCCATGGATTGATGACTTGTTCGATCAGATGAAAGGAGCGACAATTTTCTCAAAGATTGATCTAAGACTCGGATACCATCAGACATGCATCAAAGAGGAGGAAATTTACAAGACCGTGTTCAGGACCAGGTATGGGCATTATGAGTTTGTTTTTGTTTCATTTGGCTTAACTAATGCTCCAACTACATTTCTGTGTCTGATGAATAGTGTGTTGTGTTCGTATTTGGATAAGTTTTTTATTGTGTTCATTGATGATATACTAGTATATTCTAAAAATGGGGAAGAGCATGTCGAACATTTAACAACAGTGTTGAGGTTGTCGATAGAGCATCAGTTGTATGCTAAGCTCAACAAGTGTAGTTTATTTTAGACTAAGGTACACTACTTGGTGCCTCCAAGGAGGAAATTGTAGTAGATCCAGAGAAGAAAGGGGCCATCATGGAGTGGGTAGCTCCTAAGAGTGTGGATGAGGTGAGATATTTAATGGGTCTGGAAGGTTATTATAGGAGGCTCATTAGGAATTTCTCACAGATTTCTTATCCCATCACATCATTGCAAAGGAAAGAAAAGAAGTTTGAATAGACATAGGAGTGTGAGGCTAGCTTTGAATAACTTAATATGTTGTTGACACATGCACCAATGTTACATATTGCAGATCTGGACAAAGAGTTTGTGCTATGAACGGATTCTTGCAAGAGAGGGCTTGGAGGAGTACTTATGTAGGATGGACAAGTGGTATGCTATGAGTCCTAGAAACTAAACAAGCACAAGTAGAACTACTCGACACATGATCTTGAGTTAGAAACAATCATACATGCATTGAAGATGTGGAGACACTATATTCTTGGAAGGAGGTTTGTACTTATGAGTGATCATATTGGGCTGAGATATTTGCTTGACCAACTGAACCTGAAGACTAGGAAATCTAGATGGTTGGTCACGATTAGCAAGTCTGATTTTGAGATCAGGTACATAAAAGGGAAAGAGAATAGGGTGGTAGATTCTCTAAGAAGGTGGGTACAAGTACATCACTTGGAAGCTATGAGCTCCTACGAGACACATCTACAAGATAGGGTTTTACAGGCTAGTTAGCAAGATGTCAAGTATATGGAGATTGTGCATAGGTTGTAGTAGGGTGTTGGTATAGGTACATGTAATATTACAGGTACAGGTACAGGTGAAAGTGAACAAGGTATGGGTTATTATCTTACAACAGATGAATTGGTCAGGTTCTGAGATAGGATATATGTGTCAGATAACAGTGAGCTCAAGAAGGTGATCTTGAGGGAGTTTATGCGAAACCATATTCAGGTCACCCAGGTAATCAGAAGACACCGACATCAATGAAGAGATTCTACAATTGGTTGAATTTGAAGAGGGATGTAGAAGATTTTGTGGTGAGGTGTTTCAACTGTTAGCGAGTGAAAGAAGAATATAAACACCTAGGTAGACAACTACAGCTAATTGCGATTCCTCAATGGAAATGAGAGGTAATTTCCATGGATTTCATCACAGGGTTGCCGAAGATAGTGAAACAACATGATTCCATTATGGTCATTGTGGATATTAACAACGGTTTCATACTTCATTCCGGTGAAGTCTACATTCTCAGATATCGATGTGGCATAGTTATTCATCAGAGATGTGGTTAGACTTCATGGTGTTACGAATAATATTGTGTTAGACAGGGATGCAAAGTTCACGTCCAAGTTTTGGAAGGCATTATTTGCAGGTTTGGGCACAATGTTGGTCTTCAACACAACTTATCATCCGCAAACCGATGGATAGACAAAGAGAGTCAACATGATATTAGAGGACATGTTGAGGATATATGTGATGCATCAACATCGGAAGTGGGAAGAATATCTCCCTTTGGTAGAGTTTACATATAATAATAGTTATCAAGGTTCATTGAGGATGAGTCCTTTTGAGGCATTGTATGGGAAGAGTTGCAACACTCCCATCAGTTGGGGTGATCCAGTTACCAAGGTATTGATTGGACTAGATATGTTGGTAGACATGGAACAAGAGATGTAGGTGATAAAGAAGAATCTAAAGGTAGCACAAGATAGGCATAAGAGCTATGCAGATTGGAAGAGGTTGTTCAAGGAGTTCTAGGTTGGGGAAAAGGTGTACTTGCATATCAAACCGAAGTAGAAATCCTTGCAGATTGGATCATATGCCAAGTTCGCACCACGGTTTTGTGGACCCTTCAATATCACTGAGAGGATTGAGCTAGTAACCTATCGACTTGTACTTCCTTCGAAAGTGAAATTCCATGATTTTTTCCATGTGTCCTTGCTTAATAAGTATGTTAGGGATATTGATCATGTGAGTGACTGGTTTGTATAATAGGTGGAACCAGATGGAGAATTCTAGCCAGAGCCTCAATGTATATTGCAAAAAAAGGTGCTCATGCTCCGGAACTAAGAAATTGATCAAGTTAAAGTGCAATGGAAGCACTTTGGGAACAATGAAGCTACATGAGAGATGTCATATCAGATGCAGGCTATGTATCCTTCCTTGTTTATCAGTTAAGACAAAGTAGCTTCGATATGGTGGTTTGGTATATACTTTATGGTGGTTTAATATGTGCTTTATAGTGGTTTAGTATATGTTTTATGGTAGTTGATATATGATTTATGATGGATTGGTATATGCTATATGATGTTTTTATATATGCTTAGATATGGTGTTTAGTATATGTTTTGATATACGCTTTGGTATATGTTGTTGGTATATATTTTTGGTAATGTTGTTATGTGTACACATGTGTATGGTTGTAAATATCGCCATGAGCTATAATAAAGCTCCACTATGTGGTATGGGTGTTATGTCATTATGATTATGTTTTCATGTTACTATGTTACTAGAAAAAGGAGGTGAAAGGTCACAGGTTGCATGTGAGGAAGCAAATGAAGGAAAATAATGGAAAATGAAGAAAATAGAGGCATCATCCATAAAAGGGCTTCTAAGGATTAGTTGGTAACCTTTCGTTAGTTGAGTTTTGGAGCTCTTTCATTATTCTCTCTCTCTCTCTCATACTTTTTACACTTAGAGTTTCTTGGATCACTTTGGAATTGGAGCAAGAAAGGAAAAGAAGGCAAGAGGATGCAAAGATCAATCAGGGAAATGCAAGATAAAGCAACTACATTGGGCTTCATTACAAGTATCAACTTGCATGTGTATTTTCCTTGCTAGATTTGGCATGCATGGGATTGCATGTGTTTCTTTTTTACAATGGCATGGGTTTTTCCAAGTGTGAGAGTATTTTCAGCCTAGCCTTGCCATTTCGTGATAGATTTGATGAGATGGGTTCTCTCATACCATTTATGTGGGATGGCTAGATTGGATTCGAAGATGAGTGGGGTGGATATATGAATTGAAAAACATATGGTTTGAGTGGTCTCTGAATCGGACTGAGGATCATGAAGAAACTATCCTAGTAACCCCTGAACCTGACTGTGGGTTCTGGTAAAGCCAGATTATGTGCCTTAGTGGGCCTAGGAATCCTGGCTGGTTAATGGCGGGATATATGGTAAGGCCAATAGGTGGATTTTCTCTCTGCTGGGCCAAGTGATCCTAGGATGGGATGCATGGTAAAGCCTAGAGAGTTTGTCTCAGTGTAAGGCCTAGTGATCCCTAGATTGGACTATGGATGCACAGTAAAGCCTGAGAGACTAGAAGGCACTCAAATTCCTCACAATGTAGGTGGAGAACTCTGGTGGCATCCATATTAATTTGTGTTTTTGATGTGTTCTATGAGTTCCACACTCATTATTGGAATATGGCATGGGGGTGATTGGTTGAAGAGAGACTTGACTCAACTAATCTATGGTCGGGTGGAACATGATAGTCCCATCTCCGGTTGGTTCATTACATTCATTAATGATAAATTCATTCCCTTGGTTTTCATGTGTAAATGTATTGATGTATATGTGGATTTTGATAGATGATATGTTTATGGTATTTTTGTTCCTATTATGCTGGTTATATGTACATTTTATGAAAGCAGATATGTATGGCTCTTAGCATGTTTTTAATTGTATATGAATAGATAATATGTCTATGACATAATAGAGGATAATGCAACAACTGACATGAGGGAACAATGGTTCATAGAAATTATTAGATAAGTATGAGATCCCTACACTTAATTATGTTGTTTACACCTATAGGTTACATGTTGGTGATGTGTTTGACGAAATGCCTCTTATGGCTAGTAGGGGTCTGGCTATGGTCTTGTTCAGTTATTTGTTTCTGCATCATTGTTTCCCTGTATTTTTACTAATTCTAAGCTATCACTCCATTTTGGGCAGTGGCTTGGGTTCTGGGCTTGAAAAAGTGGCTTTAATCCTGGGGTCATTGGCATAGAACAATAGTGGGACCTAGGGACAGGTTGTCTGAATGGATGACTTGTCTCCTGAGGGTTATGTTGATGATGTTGGATAACTGTGTGTGATGTTCCTTTGATTCCACTTCCTAAAGGTCACATAGGAGGTTGAATCTTATGATAATAGCCTCTCATCTCTTGTTTACCTCGATTGGCATGGTTACTTGGGTGGATGTGGGAGGAGGGTGTTACGCCTTCCTTACATGAATCTGTGCACACAATGAAACCTTCATTTGGATAAGCTATCTTCAATATAGATGCACTTGTTAATAACAGTTTTAAATGTTGAAATGCCTCTTCACATTTATGTGACCATTCAAATTTCACACCTTTCTTTTGCAAGAATGTTACAGGATGGGACATTTTTTAGAATATTTCAACAAATATTCTATAGTAACTTCTTAATCTAATGAACTATCTCACCTCAATGACATTTTTGGGTGTTTTCCACTCTTTGATTGCTTTGATCATTTTTGGGGCTACTATTATCCCTTCCTCTAAAATGATATGACCTTGATAATGAATTTGTCTTCGATAAAATAAGCACTTACTCAACTTGGCATATAGTTGATGCTCTCTAAGTTCCTATAACACCATCCTTAAATGTTGTTCATTCTCTTCCTCGTATTTGGAATACACCATTATTTCATCCAAGGATACAATAACAAACTTATCCAAATAATTCTAGAAAATTCCATTCATGAGGAACATGAAAACAAGTAGAACATTAGATCCAAACGACACCACTAAAAAATCATAATAGCCATATCAAGTTTGAAATGTCAACTTACTAATTTCCTTTTTCTTAATCTTTACTTGATGATACCATGATTTCATATCAATTTTGGAAAACAATGTAACTCCTTTTCATTGGTCAAATAAGTATCTATTCTTGGCAAGGGTTATTTTATTCTTCATTGTGACTTTGTTTAGCTATGTAAAATCAATACAAAATCTTAGTGTAGCATCATTTTTTAAACAAAGAGCATCGAGGCACCCAAAGGTGACAACCTTGGGCCTATGTGCCCTTTATTTAAGAGGTCTTCTAACATCATTTGTAACTCTTTAAGTTCTAGTGTGATCATCTTGAATGGTGTTTTTGACAGTGGGGAAACTCTAGGTACCAAGTCTATAGAGAATTCAATGTCTCTATTAGGTGGTACACCTAGAATTTTAGCAAACACATCTTGAAATTTCTTAAATACTAGTTGGTCCTCAATGCTTGATTCTTGATCCTAGACTATCTCCCCCACGTGGGCTGCATAAATTTGGCACTCTTTTCTAAAATTTATCTTTAATTACATGGCTAATATTTCCCTAATAAAAATGGCCATTGAGATTCCTTGCACTTGTATTTGTTTCCCTTCCTCATTAAGGCAAGCAAATGTTTTATTATAAAAATATAATATTGCATGATGTTTTTCCAACCAATCCATACCAATTAGGAAATCATATGATCCTAATGTATTATTTTTAAAATTCAGTTGGATCTAACCCTTTCATATTGATGAAGAATTCTTTGATAAGTTTAGTTATTCTCCTTTTAGCTCTTGTAGCTAAGTGAACTAACCAAGTCTTTCCATGCTTGGTTTTGTTTAAGTTAAATATTTCAACAATGTTAGGGTTAATATAATTATGACTAGCCCTAGAATCATTTAAAATGGAGATGGGTTGGTTGTTTAACTTACCTTCCACTTCGATCATATGTGCCTATTGCTCAACCTACCTATTATCCAATGCTAGATAGATCTTGGACATGCTTCTACCCACGTCCTCCAATGTATCATCTCCTTGGATGTGATGTACAATCTTCATTTTTCCTTCTTCATGAGGGAAATCCATATACATGTGTTGTCCTCCATAACCTCAACACCTAATGGGTTGAAATATTAACTTCTTACTAAATGAATCAACCCACTTTGGTTCACTATGGACTAATTAAGTTTTTTGATTTGCTTGAGAATTATTCTTGAAAAGTTAGGGTTTAAACTGCTTCTACGTTTCTTCCATCTTGGTTCTTTTCTTGTTATTTGAAGTCTTTGGAAGACTAGTTTATTTTTTCCCTACTCACAGAGCTACTCTGCCTTCCTCATAACTTCATCTAAATTTTTTGGTTGATCAAATTTAATTCTTTCACCATAAAATGACAACATCCCAGTCATGAACCTTTGTATATTTATCTTTTCATCCTTTATAAAATAAACATGCCTCAACAATTCAATGAATTTATGACCATACTCTTCCATGGTCACGTTCCCTATTGTAGTTGAATTTTAATTTTTTGTTTTTTAAGTATAAAAAAATATAAAAAAAAAGGAGAAAAGAAGTTTTGATATAGGAACCTATTTTGAATTTTTTTTGAAGGTTCCTATTTGAATATATTTTACATATACGTATGTGAGCCTAAATTTTTAGGCTAAAGGCTGCCAGTTTGAACTATAGAAAAGAGGGTAAGACAAATTTAATTAATTAAAGCTTAGCAGTACATAATTTTAAGTCAGATCATGCTTCATCCATATGGGTAGCCCATCTCTATGGTTTTGCAATGGAGTTACATGCTCGAGCATTAAGTGATGGAGGGGTATCACAAAATGGTTTTATCAAAACAATGCTCCACATGATCAATGGATGTCATTTATTACGCTACCTCATCCCTATTTTCTAAAACCATTGTAGGGGGTGTCACAAAGTGGCAAGAAGGTTTTGGAAACCACCCTCACTCAAATTTGTACATGATCACTCTTCTACCAAACGAGTGTGTCAGGCGAGCTAGACAAGTGAGCAAGTTCCACTTAAACTCCACCTCACTTATCTATGTCATCTCCTATTCCATGTCACCCTTCCATATTCTTCCACATCATCATTTTTTGTTTTCCCCCCTGTACACGAAGAATAAAACTATGTCCCACCTATTATTTCTTTGTACTTTAGTTTGCAAAGAAACAGATAAATGTATCCATATTTTTCACAGTTAACTCCACATCAAGATCCTACCTCTCGCCATCCTTATTTATGGGAATAAATAAATATTCATTTCTTCTTGCTTCTCAATGAAAACCATGAGTACTGAAAAAATATAGAAATCAACTAAAAAGCCTCAAATTACTTTACTATTTGTTCATATTCTGCTCATAGATAAAGAAGCATAAATCTATGATTCCTGCTACTCTTTTGACTTCATGGACATTTGCCAAAATGTCCTTGATCATTCAAATGATGCTAATGAACCCTTTCGAGTTGTGCAGTTTGGTATTTACTATGTTATCATCGCATCCACCTATAACTTTCTTGAATACATAAGTTGGTTAATGTCTTCCCTTGTCATGCAAACGAATTTCATTATGTCATCAACAAGGGAAAATTTTTTTGAGGTAACCTCAGAACTAATCCATAAAGATTTTAATTTCCCTATGATTGAAGATCTTGAGGGTTTTACAGATGATTCCTTTATTCTTACCTATAAGAAGCTATCTGACGAAAGAAAATAAAGTTTTTTCAAACTTATTCTGCCACCCAATTCACAAATTCCTCCATGAACAACATAATATCCTATGGCCTTATTGTAGTGGTTTCAACATCCTCCAAAAGTTTGGGCTGCATCCAATTTCGGAGCCTCCCTTGTTTTTTCATTGATGTTTGAAAACGCTCGGGCTCATCCCATGAGCTTGCATCGAGTCTTGACACCCTCTTTTCTTGATCGTTCATTGGTTGTCTTTTAGCATGTTGGTTGCAAGGTTGTGCTTGCAGTCATGTTTTGGCTATGTTGAAGGTCCATCTTCGTGTGTACAATATTTATTTGCTATGAAAGCATATTTCGCACTCACACACGAAATTGTATGCAATGTCGCACAAGTGTCATTGTGGTCGTTCAATGATCCATCTCAAGTGTCGCACTTGTCACTCGCACTCATTGGTTAGTCACAATAAGCATGTTGTCTTGTTGGTTCGAGGTGTCTTGTCTTCAAGTCATGTTGAGGGTGTTTTTGCAAGGTCATCCACACACATACTCACTTTCTCACACACACAGCCATGTTTCTAAAAATATGTCGACCAGACCACCCTCCATCAGTTGGACCTCAACTGAGGTGCACTACGCAGCCTCAACCCTCAGTGACCAAGTAATGCTGCCCAGAATTGCGCAGAGATTGAGGCTATCTCCTAGGAAATCTACACTACGCAATCCTGGAATCGACTTGGCTGACTATCACCCAGAACAACATAGAAGATTCCCAAGAAGTCATCTCAATTTGCTTTTCCCACACGCTAATCCATCAAGCCTCCCATTGGTTGACCAGAGAGTTTGACTAGGCAGTGACTCTAGGCTTCACTTCTCCAAAAACTTGCACAAAGCTATCAACGTGCTTACCTCTGTTGACTGGAGAAATTTCGTAGACGATATGGATAGACACCCTCTTCCTATCACTGCACTACCTCTAAAAATTGCGCAGTTCTGTCAGTCAGTCCCCTTACCAGCCAACCTGCTGCTCCTCCTGAAAATTGCGTAGTTTTCTTGGACTGTCCATCAACTACCTGGCACCCCGCTTAGCCTAGAAACTGTGCATACATGTCCTACATGCCTGCCTCCTAGTTTTGTGCAATTTTGGCCAGCGAAAACCCGCATCGCATTCCTAGTCTCCCATGAGAATCTGTGAAGTTTTCACTACCAATGTCCTCTGCTGCCTGCATTTCCTTCCCTGAAAAAATTGCACAATCTTGCCTCCCAGCTGAGCCAGATCCCGCAGAATGTCACTGTTGTTCCGGACTACTCATCTCAGGCTCCCAGTTACCTTTGCGCAATTTTTTTGACAGTGCCCTGAGGCCCCCATCACTAATTGAATTGTGCTCTATGCAATTTCAAAGCCTTTTCCTCTCTCCTGGTCACCTACACACGAAAACGAAAGATGATGCATCATGGTAGACTACAGGATTTCTGGATTTAATGTCATCTTGTCATGAGTGACTGCAGATACAGGTACATGGATGAGACATGGCGCGACGATGAACGAGATGAACAAGGAGCGTATGGTAGGAGACTTTTTCACAAACAGATGAACACATGAAGCATTCCAAGTACCAGCGGAGGGGATACATGCACGTGCGACATCAGGTGAACACGAAGACCATCAAAGACTCTACACACCTTTCCATGTGGAGGTGAAGCTATGTTACACCAAGAGCACACTCATCATTCATGATCACTGCAGCTTGACATGGACACCACCATGAGCATGAATATACCAACACGGTCATTTCTATTCATGTCATGAGTCATCTTGGTCGCATCTCTACTATGGGCCATATTGTTGTAATCAATGTAATGTAACATGAAAGTCCAAGAGACCCACATACGAAGTTGAAGAGTCATGTTAGTTGAAGAGTCATGTAAGTCAAATAGTCATGAGGGAATTCGAAGAGTCACAAGGGTCTAGTTTACCCTTGACTATATATACCCCTCATTTGTACATGCAAAAGACTTTTTCACCTTGGCTCCTCCCACATAGCCTTGAGAGTCTGTAGTCTTTTCTTTGACAAGTAAGCAGTGGCTCCAACACCTTACTATCAAGGTTAGTGATGTAATGGTGTACATATGTGTCTTAGAACTTTAACTGAATTCAGAAGCCTATTAATAGGCCAACACTTTTTCAAACATGTATTGTATTCATTTGTAAGACTATTCTTTGGATGCTTGTAATGCATGTTGCTTTAACCTGTATTAAGAGAGTTGAACTATTTATGTTGTTTTAGTACATATGCTGCTGGAAATGTGTTGTATCAATTGTTAATGTTATCTTTACTGTGTAGACTATTTTGCTGGAAACTCGAAAAATTCATTCTCATAAACTTGTTATAACGACTGTCGCACTCATGTGGACTATTCCACTGGGTGTTGTACGTGCTATCTGTTCACCTTTTGTTTTTTACTGCCGCATTCGTGTGGACTACTCTGCCAGAAGTTGTGCATGTCTTGCTGTGTTGTGTGTCTCTAACAGAGTTGGGACTATTCCATTTTGACTTGAGACTCAATCTCACCCTCTCCCTCGACAATGAAATAACCTTGACACAAGAAACACTAAGCACTCACCAAGCATTCAAACCTTGTTGTTCAAAGACTAAGTAAACCACTATCATGTGTTGACAAGCAAGAGCTAAGGCATATCTTTAAGATAATGGAAATTGGGCCATCATAGCAAATGGGACTCCTACATCAAATTACGTGAGGTCTAATTAGGACTTCATACAAGGGAGATCCCCTGAATGTTGGCGGATCTAGCACCATCAACATTTCTGGGACTGGAAGCAAGGCCAAATGATAAGATGAGCCCGCTACATCTGGTTTTAATCTCTTACGAAATGGATCATACACAATTCATTCTCCCAGGGTGTTTCTTTCATTTCTTCCTTAATCAACTATTAATCCCTGATGAGCTTCTCAATCACTTTTCCTTGTTAAAGTTTGATGGGAAGAAAAATACGTCTGTAACCAAGCACATTTCTGATTTTCTTCATTTCTGTGAATCTCATGAAATTGATAGTGAAGAGATTGTTTGCGTACTTTTCTTCCTCACCCATGAAGGTTGTGCTAA
Organism: Pinus taeda; assembly: GCA_000404065.3. NCBI lineage: Eukaryota > Viridiplantae > Streptophyta > Pinopsida > Pinales > Pinaceae > Pinus > Pinus taeda. Next base: position 115,744 of record APFE031589113.1, on the reverse strand, counting down.
TCGGTGGTTTCATACCCTACCACTTGCTTCCATCCATTCCCTTCTTACTCTCCTCAAGGAGCTCCATCAAGCCTTCGATAAGTGTAACCACTACGATGTCTATGAAATAATCTCTCATTTAAGAATGAAGCCAGGTGAATTAGTTAAGGACTTTGCTACACACTTCCTTCACCTCTGTCATGAAATTCTTGAATGGTTTTTGAACCTTGACTTCATGAGCCAAGAGTTGAAATGCTTGGTTCATGTTTCCCAACACGGTGAACCTCCTGATTTCCCTTCTCCCTCGATTCTTGTGGACCATGAGGCCCCTTAGTTTGCAGAGGAGGATACCAACACCCCATTTTTTCCTTGTCCTCCTCCCTTTTCGGTCTCAAAGTAGGTGCCCCTCGTAATGGTCGTAAAGCTAATAAATATGTGCTACAGGTACCCCGTCACAACGGTCGCAAAGTTGAGAAGTATGTGCAGCATGTTCCCAACTCATCATCTCATCCTTCTCCCACTCCAATGGAGGAAATCCTAGAATGGATTAGAAAGCCTATGGCGAAGACTCATTTCTCCATTGCGTAAGAGGACATCACTGTTCATAACCTAAGTCTTGAGTCTGATCTATATCTCTGCCATCCTCCATCATCTACAAGCGATGACTCCTTGTGCCATGACTCGCTTGATCAATCTTCTTCACAAGCTAAATGTGCACATTATCTTGATTCTCAATTTGTTGGCTCAAATTGTGGTCATGTGCAAGGCAATCTCATTACACAGGTGGAGGAGCAGGAAGGTGAAGAAAAAATCAATTCCTCTTATATGTTTCAAAATGGTTCACATCAAGACAATGAGCTTCCATTCTTGATCGATTCTCAATCCGCTAATCTTGATGAAACATCATGCACAATTGTTCTCTCATGTACACTCTAACCCAGATATGGAATGTGCACTGATGAAAGAAGACATTCACATCGAAACTTCCTCTTAAACCCACTTTCCCATGTGTCCTACCATCCACAGCGCATCGACATGTGTCAAAGATATTCTAGGTTTTGTTGTTTCTTCATCTAATGAGTTATCTCATCAATCAACACAAGGCAGTGAGGTTGACATGATGAAAAAAGTCTCAACGCATAGGACTCTTCTCACTCATCATGATATTGTATATTGCATGAAGACAACTCGTTAAGGTAGCTTGCTGAAGCTAAAAAAATAGATGAAGCTTGTGACAGAGATGGCTTCCATCCTAAGATAAATTTTGAAATTAGCAACAATATCCATCCTCAAGGAATGTATGATCCGATTCACATCTCCAAAATCCATTTTTCAATTCTGGAAAGTTTCGGGATGTGACAGTGAGTTGAGGCACTTCAACGTCCATTGATGGTTATGTCAGGACCTTGTGACTATGGTATGCCCCTTGAACTGAATCAAATCTGGTTTCTCACACACAATCTGTCTATCTATATGGTTGCACTCGACATGGATCCCCATGTAATTTTTTTTTTACTATTCCGGGTGTGAAATTTCAAAAATTCAAATCTTCACTAATGACCGAATCCACGAGTCTATTACAGCGTGTTCATCTTCATGCACTTCTCTTATATCCAATTCAGGTTGGGAGTGTCTATCTCTCATGAAATCATGGAACTGTGAAGTTTATCATCTCAAAGACTATCTTTGTCTGGAATCATACTTATCATATGTTCTCTCTCGTGATCAAATCCTTGGTCTTCTTGTAATCTTGAACATCAAACCTGCCCACACATCAGAACAACAATCTCCCTATGTGATGATGAGTGCACGAGCTATCACAAGGATCAATTTCTTCTCATTTCACCACACCCTAATTGGCTTCACATGTTCATATTTCTAGCATCCTTTCTACATTTATGTGGGGATCATGATGCCCGCACAAATTTTAACTAGTTATAGGTGGGTGTTATGTCATATCTAGCGCACATCAAAATTGGTTCCATCATTCAGACCATTAGAAAGATTGTTCAAAAATCCTCTTTTTTCATGTCAAAATGGGAATCTTGCATCTTGACCAACTGGTCTCATATTTCTTCTATCTTGGTTGACTTTCATGCAATTTATCATTTTCCCAACAGTACATCCAATGACATTCACTTCACGCAATATGATCTTCACCGTGTAACATCTTTCTCCTTGAACTTCTATCAAGCAGGTGAGGCACTTCAGCCTGCGTTGATGGCTATGGCAGGTCCTCACTATCTTGACATGACCGACGAGAATGATCAGATCTATCTATCCATACCATATTCCCATCATGATCCCCTCTCTCGAATCAGTAATCCATCTTCTCAGAGATCACAAGTCTTTCAAAACATCCGTAACAAATTTTATGATCCAATCGCTGAATGGCTGGAACAATCTTACTTGGCGAGTCGTGTTGCAGGTAACAAGCTTTAGTCCATCCTTGCACTCACTAATAAACTTGGTGAAAATGAACACACACTCATAAGAGACCTCCGAGGTTTGTTGACAAATGGTAGTCATGGAAGAGGTAAGCATGTGTGTTGGGTGGTTGTGACACATCTTTTTGCCCACAGGCAAGATCTTCTCTCTCATGTTCAATATTGTCAAGGTTTGGTATTTTTTGTTGCACACTATTTTTTATTTATTATAATTGCTTGTATGTTTGTGGTTGCAGGTCAGGTACGGATACTGGCTTCACTAGAAATTTAATTTCATGTAACCCCAACTGTTTAGCATAGGAGTAGGAGTAGTGTTTCTTTATTGCTTTCTGGTTTGCATGTTTGTTTGCTAGCTAACTTGGTTTGGTTTGTTTGTTTTCTTGCTTTGCTTTCTTGTTGTCTTTTTTCTTTACTTTACTATTTTTTATTCACTTCGTTTTATTTTCTTAATATCACGCTATTTTTAGTTTTTCCAACAAGTGCTGCCCTTTATTGAGTTTTGGATTTTGAATGAGTATGTGGCTAAGATCCAAAGAGTCTTGTGACACTGCAACACTTGGCCATTCCTGTGTTTATCTTCTCTATGCTTGTTTATAAACTTAAGCTGATGAATTCCTAACAGAAAATGCAATCTGTTTATAAGGGGTGCTCTGGTCCAACCATGAACCTATGTCCACACTGGGAAACCCCGTGCCTGTACTCAGACTTCTGCTCTCTGTGTGTTCAAGCTCATCCAACTAGTAGAAATGGAGAAAGGGGAAAATCTAAACAAGAAAACCTAAATTAGAGGTCTTACATTCTTCTCTGAAGGAACAACCTCTTCTACTCTCAATAAGTTGGGATCCCTCTTCTGCCGAAAAATAAATAAGTGCCTATGCACAATCCTCTTTGCAAAAAAAAAAAAAACAAAGGCGAAAGAAGAGAAAGGCTTCCTGCGCAAAGAGGTGAAGCATGCAACTCCACCGGGGTACTAACTAGGCTCGCTGGCAGTGGAGAAATGCATGTGTTCTTACGTGACTCAATCGGGGTACTGTCCAGGCCTGCTAGTAGCAGACCAACACCAAAGATGAAAACTTATACTCTGAAAATTTTAAACTCGCAAGCCAAACTACCCTTCTCGATTTTGAAACATTGTGATCAAGCTGAAACTTGTTGTTGTGTTTGACTGAGTTGGAAAAAGATGAACGATGTCTGTCCATGGGGTAAGTGGGGAAGTCGAAGTAACCCATACAACGATTCAATACTCCCTGATAGACCAAGGCCTTGTACTGTCAATGGACCAAAACAAAGAAGCTGGTATTCAACCAGTGTGTCGCCAAGTGTTGTAGCGGTTGCAACACTTTCCAAAATTTTGGCTTGCATCTAATTTCAGAGCCTTGGTGTTTTTCCTTGATGTTTGCAAACACTCAGGCTCATCACATGAGCTCATGTCAAGTCTTGACTCCCTCTTTTCTTGACCATTCACCGGTCGTCTTTTAGCATGTTGGTTGCAATGTCATGCTTGCAGTCATGTTCTGGCTATGTTGAAGGTATGTCTTCGTGTGTACAAGTTGTATTCGCTATGTAAGCATTTGTCACACTCACACACGAATTTGTATGCAATGTCATGCAAGTGTCGTCTCGGTCACTCAGCAATCCATCTCAAGTGTCGCACTTGTCGCTCACACCCGTTGGTTAGTCACATTGAGCATGCTGTCTTGTTGGTTCGAGGTGTTTATCATCAAGTCATGTTGAGCGTGTGTTCGCAAGGTCATGTATACACAAGTTCAATCGATCACACACTTAGTCATTTTGGCAAAAATCTGTCGACCAGACCACCCTCCATGAGCCGGACCTCTGCTGAGCTGCACTATGTAGTCTCAGCCCTTAGTGACCAAGTAATACCGCGCAGAGCTTGCGGCTACCTCCTAGGCAGTTTGCACTATGCAATCCTAGAATTGACTTGGCTGACTATCACCCAAAATAATGTAGAAGTTGCCAAATAATCCAGCTCAATCTGCACTACCCGCAAGACAATCTATCAAGCCTCCGTTGATTAACCAGAGAGTTTGACCAGGCAGTGAACCTGGGCTTCACTCCTCCAAAAAATTGCGCAGAAGCTATCAGCATGCTTGCCTCCACTAACTGGATAAATTGCATAGACAAGAGGGACAGGCACCCACTACCTATCACTGCACTATCTCTAAAATTGTGCAGTTCTGTCAGCCAATGCCCCTGTTAGTTGTCCTGCTGCTCCTCCTAAAAATTGTGCAGTTTTCTTGGATTTTTCACCAGCTTCCTCACACCCTTCTTAGCCTGGAAACTGCATAAACATGTCCAACATTCCTACCTCCTAGTTCTACGCAGTTTTGGCCAGCAAGCTCCTGTAGCCCAATCCTAGCCTCCCTTGAGAATCTGCGCAGTTTTCACTGCAGTGCCCTCTGCTGCCCGTAGTACCTTCCCTAAAAAAATTGCATAGTTTCATCTCCCACCTGAGCTGAATCCCACATAATGTCACTGTTGTTCCAGAATTCTCATCCCAGCCTCCCGGTGAGCTCTGCGTAATTTTGTTTCCAATGCCTTGGAGCTCGCATCTCGACCTGAAATGTGTTATGCATAGTTTTAGAGCCTTGTCGTCTCTCTCGGTCACCTGCACCCGAAATTGAAATATGATGCATCGTGGTAGATTAGGGATTTCTAGATTTGATGTCGTCTCATCATGAGTGATTGCAGATACATGTACAGGGATGAGACATGGCACAACGATGAATGGGATGATCAAGGAGTGCATGCTAATAGACTTGTTCGTGAATAGATGAACACATGAAGCATGCCAGGTACCAACGGAGGGGATACATGCACGTGCAACATCAAGAAAACACCAAGACCATCGAAGGCTCCAAATACCTTTCCATGTGGAGGTGAAGCTATATTACACCAAGAGGACACTCATCATTCAACAACATTGCAGCTCGACATGGACAACACCATCAACATGAACATACCAGCACTATCATGTCGAGTCATGTCATGAGTCGTCTTAGCCACATCCCTAATGTGGGCCATACTATTATAATATATGTAATGTAACGTGGAAGTCCAAGAGACCCACATACGAAGTTGAAGAGTCATGTCAGTTGAAGAGTCATGTAAATAAAACAATCATGAGGGAAGTCAAAGAGTCACAAGGGTCCAGTTTACCCTTGACTATATATACCCCTCATTTGTACATGCAAAAGAATTTTTCACCTTCGCTCCTCCCACATAGCCTTGAGAGTCTATAGTCTTTTCTTAAAGGAGTGAGCAGGGGCTCCAACACCCCGCTATCGGGGTTAGTGATGTAATGGTGTATAGATGTGTCTTGGAACTTTCACTTAATTTAGAAGCCTGTTAACAGTCCAACACATTTTCAACATGTATTGTATTCATTTGTAAGAATATTCTTTGGATGCTTGTAATGCATGTTGTTTTAACCTGTATTAAGACAATTGAACTATTTCAGTTGTTTTAATACATATTTTGTTGGAAATGTGTTGTATCATTTGTTAACATTGTCTCACCCGTGTGGACTATTCCACCACACATTTGATAGATTCATTCTCGTAAAATTGTTATAACGATCGTCGCACTCATGTGGACTATTTTGCAGGGTGTTGTACGTGCTATCTTTTCACCTTGTTTTTGTGACTTCCGAATCCATGTGGACTACTCTGCCAGAAGATGCGCATGTCCTGCTGTGTTGTGTGCCCCTAACAGAGTTGGGACTATTCCCTCTTGACTTGAGACTCACTCTCACCCTCTCCCTCTGCATTGAAATAACCTTGACACAAGCAACACTAAGAACTCATCAGGCATGCAAGCCTCATTGTTCAAAGACTAAGTAAACCACTCTCATGTGATGACAAGTAAGAGCTAAGCCATATCTTTAAGATAATGGCAATTGGGCCATCATACTAGATGGGACTCCTACACCAAATGGTGTGAGGTCTAGTCGGGGCTTCATACCAGGGAGATCCCTTGAATGTTGGCAGATCCAACACCATCAACAACCCTTATTCTTTGAAGCTACACAATAGGTATTGGCCATAGTATTGTCCCTTTTAGGAGAATATGAAATCGGTATAGTAAATGAGTAGATCTTGGGGCTTTTGATTTTAATGTTGCAGCCAAATGTTGTCCTGGACATTCCTTCTTATTTGACTAGGTTTATCCTTTTACAATTTCAAAACTTCCATATTACTCACTGTTTCATATACCCTTCTATTTTGGTCCATCTCTTATTATACGTACATGCTCACAAATTCAAGCACCCCAACTTAAACATGCTGGATTCAAGCAAGCAAAACAAATGTGTGATTGAATGGACCAAGATTGTTAGGAGAAAGGAGAAAAGTCATGTTTTTTCTCAATATCTATCATCATTCATGGCTAATGTATATTCAATTATGAATAATCAACAACGCCCTAGAATTCTATCAAAGGCAAGATAATTGTTACAGTTAAGTGTAAACACTGTGGTGGGAGATTGGTATATCTTTGGGGAATACACTGAAACAAGGCTATATGGATTTGAAGTCCAACCCTATTGTTTACCAAATTTCATTCCCATGAGGATATTTCCTTGAGGTTATAAGATAGATTCTTGATGTGGATAGAATTCACTTCATCCCTAGGCATAGAGGGTACATTTTCAAATTGAAGAATGTTGTTGGAACATTTTTCGTAAACTCTAGACAATCTCTTGCTCAGGTTGAAGAAATGATGAAAGTATTTGGCTTTGAAAAGGGAGAGAAGTGGCAATACAACCACTGTCATATAATTTCCGACAGAAGGGTAGATACTAATTATGCACCATATCCTCATGAAAGTATACCTGAGCTTGAGAGAATAGATAATCATAAAAATTGGTCAAGTAGCCAAGTGAAACATAGAATTGAGGTTGAAATTCTGTATTAATGGAGAAAATCTTAAAAATAACTGTCTCTGAACAAACATATGTTGAGATGGAGGATGCTCAAGCACAAAAAAGAATAAAACTTCTAGGATAAAGTGAAAAAGAAGCATAGGTAAAATTCACAGAAGGACATTCAAATCAACCTAGATTTCAAATACAGTTGGGAAAATCATAAAGTATTATAGATTCTTCTTCCATGTTCACTGATTTAACAACGTATTCAGTAGAAGAAAATCCTTCCTCAGTAAATACATTGCAGAAATTTAATAAACAAATTCAAGAAAGGAATTATAGGATGAAAACTAATGTAGCTACTTAGTTAGAAACACAAGTTGTTCCAACTTATCAGAAAAGGCTACTTTCGACTATGGACCTAGAGAGAAAACAATTCAATTTGTCCCTCATGCATCTAGTTGTTCAATATTGTTCAATATATTTTGTTAGGACCTATTTTTAATACATTGGAACTATATATAAATGTAGTTGATATTCCATTATATGATAAGGTTAATCTACACAGACAGGAGGAGAAATATTATATAATGACTTGAGAACAAGTTCCTTGACAATTAACAAAGAAACGAAAATCTTGGAGAAAGACACAATTCAACTTAAGCAGGAAAAAGTAATTTCTAGGTATTTGCATATTCAAAACGAAGAATGTAAGAGGTTGGTTGTAAAATTGGGAATAGATCCGAAGGATAGGGAATTAATGAAAACCATGTTACAAAATACAAAATCTGGATTGCAGTCACTAAAGAAAAAGCTGAAAATGCCTATTGTAGAACATGCCTAGATTGATGAATTATTACAAGCGGAAAAAGAGAAAGAAGTGTTCGTAAGAGAATTAGTGGATATAAATAAAGAGGTTGATGTTTTTCAAGAGTAGGTAAAAATTCTACAACAATCCATTCAAATCCATGTTTGTACTATCATTGTTTCAGCTGAATCAGAGGACCCTACAAAGAAACTAAAAAGGGTAATGACAAAGCTTAAGATTTCAAAAGGTGGGTTGAAGAAAACTCAGGATGATTTGTACCTGACAAGAGAAAAATAAAAAACAAACAAGAGAGATTTGAATGTATAAAATGAGAACAATAATCAACTGACTAATAAATGAAAGGAAACAAAGGATGAAAATCAAGGAACTTGAATCCAAACTAAAAGGTAACATTCCGCTTATTGAAGCTAGGAATATCATATGGGGTGATATTAGTCAATAATTTTTTTCTATATAGGAATATATCCATATAATTGCATGGGACAAAATCAAGATCAAAGGATCTGAAATAGCCTTTCATACGTGCAAAGAATAAGTCAAGAAAGAAGTGCCAAAAGGTAAGAATATGATTAGATATTTGAATGAAAAATATGCAACAAAATTAAGGGCGATATATATCACAAAATAAGCTGCAGTGATCATGGAAGACGGTAAAATGAATGAGAAAAAAATTCTTCATATTCATGCTGAAAAGAAGTTGAAATAGGTCCAAATATCATTTTCTTTATTTGATTCTAATAAAGAACCATAGTTGGTTTGCCCAATTGTTGGATCATCAAGGGAATCTTCTCTCATGGGAATCATATGAGAAAGAATTGGTAGCAGCCAAAATCAAGGCAAGTACTAGCCACAAAAATCATGTAGTATTAAAGGGAGGGACTATAGCGAATCATTTAGAAAGAGATTTCAAACTTCTATGGAAGGTGAAAACATTATATTCTACAAATCCCAAATATGTGAAGTTGACAAATATAAAAGTTGCATTTCATAAAATGATCATGTGTACACTTCTAGATCCATTGCTTTGGAAAAATGTGGAAGGTTGATTACACCTATTGAAGTTTGAATTGTGGAACCAAGAGCTACTTCTCAAAGTCAAATTTCCACTAGCCATATTACCTCTCGACAATAAGAGAGTTTATTTCATAGATTCTGCAAACTTTATATTTGAAAATAGTTAAGATAGTTAGGGAAGTTTGACAATTATCATATAATTATTTTTATGTAATTTTTAAAAAATACTTGACAATCACTGAAGGGGGTTCAAAATTTTTGGCTTAGAGACTTTTTGGAAATTATAAATGTGTAATGTGCAAGATTTTTGGAGGTGAATAAATATTATCAAACGTGAATCTAGAATATTGATTGTTTGCAATATGTGTTCCTTTCTTTTGTGATACATTCATTTTGTTTTCTTCTTATTTGAAGTACATGCATGACTACAATAGATTTTCTTATGTAAATGACCAGACTTATCTATGTTTGTTAAAAGTTATAGAAGATAGCTTTGATTTTATTTTAAAAAAACTTAATAGGAACTCCACTACTTCATCACTACATTTTTTTTTCATTTCATCAAAAAGTTTTCTTTTGGGGTTTAGTATATTGGGTTCTACAAAGCCTAGTATATAAAACCCTCACTCTTTTATTTTCTTCTTCACTCTTTTACAACTAAAAAACTATGATTATTAATATTAGGCCATCTTAAGTAGTTTTTCAACCTCCAAGGTTAAGTTACCATTACACATAGAAGGGTTTGTCTCTGGGAAAAAATTTAAATAAATTTATCAAATCTAAAATCGATGACCTAGGCACTTGTTCCTCTCTAGTTACAGACTATCTCTAGGAAGAAAACATTCCCAAACTTGAGTTTGAAAAAATCCTACACTTTCCTTTCATAGTAATTTTCACATAGGTATTTCCTTTGGAATTACCTTTTAAAATTCCACCATGCAATATTCTTTTCATCCAAATGTTTTTTTTCTTCGAGCTGCTCCCACCACAATTTCATTTTTTCGTTCAAATGATAGATTGCAATTCACGCTTATAAATTATGATTAATCATGTTGTTTAAGGCAATTTATCATTTCTAATAACCAAAATTTATCCTCATCTCCTTTATTTGGGCTCCTTCTTGGTTGCCTTATTGGTGATATACTTGGACTATTTCCTTATTCTAGGGAAACATAAGCTCTCTTACTTGATTTCCTTCATGCATGATGATGTCTCCCAACAACACCCCTAGAATGCCTTGAGTATCCAACATTTATCCCCCTAACTCATGAGTCATGTTCCCTTTTCTACACAAAATTAGGTATCTTCTCCATTATCATATGTAATTTATTCAGGCTTTATAAAATTTGAGTGTTAATTTGTTGTTTTCTCTTAGAAATCTCATTATAATCTATGTAGTTGAGTACCTCCATTTTGAGATTCCTCATAGTTTCCTCGAGGTGTCTCTCCTGTGGTATGTCCCTTCCACGCTCATTTTTCTGCATTCCAACATTACCCATTCTAATACTCATGGCTTTTACCTCTTCTCCATCATTTTAGGAGCCCTAAGCATCCTTTTTACTTTTGGTCCCCATGTTGGTCCTACCCTATATGCCACCTATAGGATTCTTTTAGATTTAGGAGGAATTCCCTACCCTAAACCAAAATTCTAGGTTGATATATGCATTCTCCTATTTAAGAGCCTTCTATTGACTATCTGTTTTCCCAAATTCAAATGTCGAGTTGAAAATTATGGCCTTTGAAAGTTTTGGCCCATTCAACCAAATTTCCCATGTTCTATTACAACAAACGTTTTCCAATTATATGAGAAATTATGTATTCAAATTTCATTTCCAGCTGCATGAATGTGTTCTATATTCTTGTAGTTTCCTATTGACTGCTTTGGCACTTCAATATGAGCTCTGATTGTGGAGTTACACCCTTTTGAAGTGACTACATACTCTACTTTTCCTTCACACTATTTTAGTCATAATTTCTTCACAATGGTTGTGTTTCATGATTGTAATATGTCATTGGAAATATCTCTCTGGTGTATTTTATTTAAGCTCATACGAGTATTTTTATTAGTTTCTCACTACTTGAAAATGTCATTTATGCCCTAAAAAATGGTCTACGAGTGGATGAATTGAAAAATTAGTGAGAAAGCTTGAAAAGTTTGCCAAAATTTCAATTGGTTTACTCCCATGGACCAATTGGATCTTCTTGTAACTTTTCTATGTAACTATTTGCAAACATAGAAACCTTCTTTGTGCACTTTTTCTTCATTGGAAAGTAACTGCATATAAATATTTTTCTTTTAGTTCCCATTAGACATGAACTTGTTTTCATGGCTTTCCTTAAACACTTGGTGTACATGCAATCTTCCCTTTTGCATGTTGATACCCACCAAGGTCCCACCATTTACGTGGGACCTTTACATGGTAGTTCTATACATAGGGTCCATTCTCCATTTATTTTTCCCCACGACAGGTAACTTTCTCAATTATAGATTTAACAATCAATATTTAAGTTGAGCAACAACCAAGATTCTTGTAAGGATGGAACACATGCATAGGTTGTAGCGAGGTTATGCACATGAAATATGTAATAGCTAAGAATTATTTGATCTAATGAACCATATCTATATCAGGATGGAACATGCATGAAGGTTTATGGCAAGTTGCATCTCTAATGGACCTAATGGCTATGATGGTATCTCATCAACAACCTAGATTTATGATTGTGTTCCAACTTGACTGGGGGATAAAAATGGGGTTGCATGCCCATTGGATCCATGCCCATGATATAACGAGATCAATGGTCCAAAATTCACATCGGGTGGAAAGTAGCACAAATATTTACAATGCAAAAACCACCCAATGGATCTAATGGTTGAAGATCATCACATTGGATGACAAATATTCCTAGTAGGCATAAAGCTGCAAAAAGTTGCAGTTTGGAAAATCCTCATGGATCCAACGAATTGTTTTAGAAGAGATTGATAGTTGTTGTGCACCTCATGTGATGAAAAACATGGCCTTTTAATCCACATCATTTATCTGATGTTTCCGATCTATGCCATTTACTTTCCACTTGGCCTCATCACCTGCCAACTCCATTGCCACTTGGCATCACCACCTCACGATTAATGTCACCATTTTTTTTTTAATTTAATTTTATATTTTATATTAAAATTTTCCTTTCTATGTTAATAATGTTTATTTTCCATAAGTTTCCATCCACATTCATTTTAACACTTCATCTAGTGAAATGTACTCTCACTTTGTAGATTCCAAGAATGTAATAGTAAAACTTAACTTTCATATCTATCATTCGGGTGGATTTTCATCTCAAACTAAGATTTTGTTCATCCTCATTCCCTGTTGATTCTGTCAAATGGTTGGTCAGTATTATATGGTTTCTCTCCATAATGGATTTCGATCCATATATGTCTCGAGTGTTATAAATCTAAACTTTGATACCACTCGGTAATGTTCCCATCCCTTTGTTGGTCATCTACAGGTGTATTCAAGCCACCTGCTAGGGCATATCCATACCCGGTAATCCTTTGTAACCTGGGTTTTTATTGGATTTTTTTTATTTTTTATTTTTAATAATACCTCCAGCCTCTGGCTAAGGCTTATCTCCATGTTTATTATCATTGTGAATTATTTTCTAGGGAGATCCCCCTTTATTTTATTTCTTGCATGGGTATGAATTTCTAAATTCACTCTAAATTCAATTACTCATGTAATTGTGTAACACTATCCTTTGATTTATTCTTCACGTATATCAATTTATAATTCACAAACAACACAAGAAATATACATGATTAGTTACAACACAATTAAAATAAATATTAACAATTGTGCTAATATAATTGCTAACTCGTTTTAGGCCTCAAATGTTCCTCCTAGCTATAGACCATGTTGTTCATTTTCTCTCAACAATAGGTCACCCCCGAGGTGAGGCTTCAACTCCATGGGGAAATAGCTTGCCCAAATCTAGGTACAAGTCTAGTACCATAAATTAATTGGCCAATGTACCAAACCCCAAAAACCTCCAACCTATAGGCTCACATCCCCCATCATCCCACACCCAAGTAGTGCACACACTTCTCTGCACTTGTAGTCCCTCAGGATGTGATAATACCTCCAGCGTGTCTAACTATGCTAGGCAAGGATGTTCTCACAGTCTCATGACTCCAAGAGTTCTTGCTTCCCCCCAGGATTTCCAAGCACACTCCATGACCTCATCTCAAACCATAGGAACCTATAACCTCTAGGCTCGCATGCCCAATTAACTCACAATGAAGCAGTGAAAACTCATCTCTGCACTTGTAGTTCCTCAAGCTATGCCACGACCTCTAGCATGTATAACTTGACTAAACAAGGATATCTATAGAATTATGGATCCAAGAGTTCCTACTTTGATCTTGGGTTTCCAATTCTCACTAACTATTTCATAGTACCAAAATCTTTCCTTTTATGTGCATGTCTTTTCTCTGACACTTAGAACTCCATAAAGTTACTTACCAAATTTTTTGTTAAAAATATGTGCACTTTAATGAATATTAAATCCTATGAGCCCATTTGTATACACATGGACTCTTATCCCACTCATATTATGTTCATCTAACTTGGTATGCAATTGTAACGTGTTTATTAATATGCATGAGATATCATTTTTACAACGCTACAATTTTTTCCCTCAAAACATATGCACATAGGCATATGATCCCCTAAAACATTAAAAAACACACATGCACATGGGTACAACAGCCTTAAAAGATATCCTTAGCTCACTATCCTAATACTAGCCTAAGTTTCACATGTAAAAGTTATTTGTAATAGACCTTGGTTGATTTCCTATGTAAATAAAAGAATAAGACCAAGGTCATGGGACACATATTCCAAGTTGAATGTTGGGAAAACAATAGTGATGGGTATCACTAGTGATTAATTAATGGCTATGGAAATTTCCAAAGGAATTATCAAAGGAACAGAGGCATTAATTGTCATTTTTTTTAAGAAATAAAGGAAAATAGGAGAAAAGGGAGATGAAGGGTCACATGTTTTCATGTCAGGAAAATTTAAGGAAAAATGAAGGAAAATGAAGAAATTAAAGGCCTCAATAATAAAAAGGATTATGAGGATCAATTCACAACCTTTTGTTAGATTTAGCTTAGATCTCTCTTCTATTCTCTCATTCTTTCATACTCTTGCACATTTCAAGTATTCATGGAGAATTCTTGGAGCACTTTGGCATACCTTGAATTTCGAGAAAGAAGGCAAAGGAAAGAAGGAAAGTCCAGGGGAACATGTGGATCGGAAACTATAACTAGATTACTTTTTAGGTAACAAGTTAGATGTGTGATTTCCTTGTTGATTTATGGATGCATGGTGATGAGCTCCAATATTGGACCAAGGATGTTGCAACTCCTAGGGATAGCAACTTTACTTCATCAACCCAAGGTTCGTACAAACTTGTAGGTGACAGTGTTGTATACACAGTAGATGCAATGGTATACTCTTGTCACTTTTCAACTGGGGTGATATACCACTAGGCTTTTTCAAACCAGTCTTCTATTGACTAGAAGGAGTCTGGCTACTAACAACAAATGGAAAACTATATGTAATGCAGAAAGGAAATGCTGCCTATTCTAGGAAATGAAAATGTTGAATGGGAAAGTGCTATGAAGTGACATGAAATTATCTAGCTAAGAATTTACACATTACTTGAAAAAGATACCTAATTTAGGCTTGCATTCTAACATCTAGTTATTTAGACTAAGCATGGAAATTATCCTAAAACTACTATGATTGTTGTATGCATGTACTAAGTAGAAATTGTAGAAAATAGTTTTTTTCTTTTTTCGATTTTATAAATGTAAATGCTAAGTGAACCAATATGATCTTTTGCAAGGGAAAAAGGCATGGGAAAACAGGTCCAGAAAGGTGTTGAGGTTATGGAAGCCAAGCGGAGGCCTAATATAAGCTTAGATGATCATTTCTACCTAATTTGGGCTTAAAACATGCTGCTATAGTGTTTCCTGTAGTACTACAAGATGTCCTAGTTTTACTACAGGATGTCCTGGTTTACTACAGGAAACAATATGAAAGATATAGGATGGTAGGAGAGGTGGAATAAAGTGTGGGAAAGGTATCTAATGGTGGGATAAGGCATAGAGGAGGTGTACACTACCCAAGGCTCAACCCAACTCTTCAGGATGGTTAGGTTTGCCCAAGGGAGATGTTCACTTTACTACAAAACATAAATTCAGATTAGAGTTTGGTAGTGTTGGGTAGCGGAGGTCTCGCGTAACAGTTTTGGGGCTTAAAGCATATAAGCTAGGATAATAATATTGTAAATCTCCAAAATATGCGGAGCGCAAAAATGTAATAGGTCGACCCAAGAAATAATATAGAATAATAGGAAGTAAGTCGGCCTTCCCATGGTCCGTGGAACATGGGAATGTATAAATAGAGTGAGGCTCTAAGGGTGGAAGGCAGTTCATGTTTTGGATGAATTTTCGTGTTATGGCGGTGTAAAGACATTATTTTCTATGTCTGTAAGTCCGAGTCAAGGGTGTTGGTAGATAGATAGAGGCTCTGCAGTTGTTTGCGCAGAGGCCTGGTAGAGTCTGCAGCTGTGTGTGCGGACCCCTGCGGCTGAGTGCGCAGGGAATATTTGGTTGTATTGGCGAAAGAGTTGAATAAAGATAAGTTGATTCTGAAATGTTGTGTTGATTCTGAAATATTGTGGATCTAGTTAATTTTTGGCTCATATATATCAGTTTGATCTGTGCGTTTATGCTTATGTTCTGAGTTTATGCAAATCTATAACATTTCTGGGCGTGCACATTGGTTATCTCTATTAAATGTTTGCTAAATACTGTAAGAAGTAGATCTGATCTGTAACAAACTCGGTATTAATAAGTAGTAAGGATTTGCCTTCTTCCGGATCTACATGGAAGCAGAGTGGTGCGAGGCCACAGAGCAGTGTGCGAACCCTCCAGATCACATCAAGACATCTCAATGGTGCGTAAACCTAGTTCCAACACCCTCCCCTGCTACCTCGGATGAGACCTTAGCTCGCACTCCGCGGACTGTTGCCGAAAGGGCTAGTAGCTGCGGGATTTGTTTGGCTAATAACTCTTTTGAACCTGGGTCAGGCCCCAATAAGCCAAAAAATAGTTCCGTTGTCGAGACCAAGATCTGCTTAAGGGATGTCTGATATCAGGATGTTGGAACCCTACGGAGAAAGAATCTGAGGATTGATTTGATTAGGAACGCTACGAGTTCATAGTAGGTCCTAGTACACCGACGCGCCAACCATAGGTTAAACATGATGAGCGCGATCCAGTTTCTGGTATTCAAAGGAGCAGGAGGTGAAGATCTAGAAAAAGTTTGGTTCATGGTAAGGGCAGTATGGGAAGTGCACGGAGTTACGGACGATAACATCAAAAAGGCTACCCTAGTTAGCACGCTGCAGGATCGCACGCTGACGTGGTATATAAAGTACTTAAGCAATGACCCGATTGCGGGAACAACAGAGATCCGAGCTGAATTCAGAAAAGAATTTAGCTGGCCGAAATCAGAAACGCAATCGATCATAGGGTTCAAGGAGATCGCAATGATGCCTGGTGAAACTCCGTGGGATCTAGATCAGAGATTGAAAAGTAAAATCCGTGAGTAGAACATGACGCTGTCGGATGCGCATCACTGCTCATGGTTTGTGGCATCATTAACACCACATCTGAGGATGGCGCTATCACAACAAAAGATCTCAACCCAAGCTGAAGCATTAGAAACAACGATGAGGTTGCATGAAACTCCAATACAGGATCCGTGGTTGGGAGTTTAGCAAATCCATGTGCAAATACAAAACCTGTGTTTAGAAATGTAGAATTTAAAAAAAGAAATGGTACCCCACCCAGAAGCATGGGAGGAAGTATGGTGTATAAAGTGTAGAAGCCAGGGTCACGATAAGGATTACTGTCTGGTCTTTGCGAACTATGTGGCAACGGGGGGGACCAACACCGTTGTGACCAGAGGCACAAACGGGACCAAGCGTGGCACCCTCGCTTTGGTGCGCAATCTGTCAGGTGGGAGGAAAGCACAACATGGACAACTGTCATCTACTTCCAAAATTTAACCTGGCACCCCAACAACAGTTTTGCAATTTTTGCAGATCGGTGGGCCACCAGGAATGAGATTTCCGTAGTTATCAATTATTGATGGACCAGTCACCTGCCTATAGAATGCAGATTGAAGCGCGAGGTCAGGATCTAGCCGCGGAGATAGCGCATGGTGAGTTCCAGGGACATGGACGAGGACGGGGAGGAATGGGGCCATGAAGGGGTTGCGGGCAGCTAATCTGTTACAACTGTGGAGGAACAGGACACTACGTGCAAGACTATACCAACCCGACCAAAATATCATGCCCTTACTGCAAGCAATTCGATCATGAAATGATAGATTGCCCCACATTGATAGCACAGATATGTGAGAAGAGGGCAGCGTAACCTATGACGATGCAGAACGTCCAAATGATGAGGGTTGAACAATGAGAGGAAGACCCCAACATAAACATGGTGCTCAGGAGTGGCACAGCTACAAGGGAGGATTAGAGGAAAATAACCAAGGACAATTCCGGGATTCGCAACGAGACAGATCTGGAAGCCAGGAAGAGCTTCGCGGAGGTCTCTACCCCAAGTAGTAAGGATCAACCTGACCTAGAGAAGAATCCCTCAATGATAACTACCTAAACAGACTTGGGAGCACATGGGCAAGCCCACATACAATGGTCCCCTATTCAATTGCGAATGGCGAATCAACAGAAGATCATGCCCATGGGAAGAATGTAAGGAATTATAGTAGATATAGAAGGCGCAAGCACCTGAATGGACTTTTAGGTAATAGAAATCATGGATGAAAGTAGCCCTTATACTGCATTGTTAGGGATAGACTAGGCCATCGATATGAATGGGGTTATTAATTTAAAGAAGTGGAAAATGATATTTGAGAAGAAGTCACTCCACGTAGTCATTCCACTAGACTCAGCTGAAGGATCGCGTTACACTGAACCTGTGTGCAACGAAGGAAGTGATGATGAATTAGATTGTATCTACAAAATTATTGCAGGAAATCAAGATTGGGTCAATCCGACTGTGGAAGGAAGAATAGTGTGGGGGCATGCAGAGTCTTGCGCCGAAGATTCAAATGAGGAGGACGAGCAGTGGCATAATCGGTTGAATGGAGTAACCATGTTAAATTGCAATATGATGACTAAGTCGCTGTATTGCATTAGAGCTCAGGATCACGAACTGCCGATGTATGATGGGCTAATATCTGTAGATGAATTCCTCACCAGATTTGAAAGCACAGTTCCAGAGCACCAACGTTTTGATGCGTTGAGATGGGCATTGCGCGTGACACCTGCGCATTGGTGGGGAACACATGAAGGAACCTTCGACGATTGGCATGGCTTCAATCACATGATGTAGATAAGATTTGGGAAGCCAGAACTACAAATAACTAAGAAATACGATGGACGTGATGACCTGCGTAGGCACCTTACCAGATGGGTCCAAGCCTATGGAGAAGAGCCTCAACCAGAGTGGGTACACTTATTTTATCATACCGTGGATGTCATTCCAAGGAATTGGTACACTGAAACAGAGCTGACATGGTACAAGCGAGTGGGATATCTTGGGCGAAGGCTTTTTCTTAATGGTCCTCTTTGAAAATCAATGGATGGATATTGTGGATGATGCATTGTAGGTGGTGAAGGCCTCTATTTTCAAATACCATTAGAGCCAGAAGAAATCGTGCAGCGAGACTGGTCGCGATAGTTGAGCTAGGCCCTGGAATGTTACAATATGCAGGTAGAAGATGATGAGGATGACCCTATAAACATCAATATTCCGGAAATAGAGGGGAGTCACAAGGTTTGCAGACCAGCAATTGAGGATACAGACATCACCGTACCGCTAAAAACAAAACAAGTAAACATCAGAACGGAGGAAGAGCCGAAGTATGCAATGCTTGGGGATTATTGGGACGATGCCATAGTGGAAAAGGTCATTGAACTGCTTCGAGAGTATCAATATTTATTCCTGACTAAAATCACAGAGTTAAAAGAGATTCTCAGTGACCTAGGAATGATGAAGATAACCCTGAAGCCGGATGCGAACCCAGTTAAGCAACGACCTTACTAGTTGAATCCAAAATACAAAGCGAAGGTCCGTGAACAGTTGGACAAGATGCTTGCAGCAGGAATAATTGAATTAGTGGAGGAGTCCGACTAGGTAAGTCCTATGGTTGTGCAGGAGAAAAAACAGAAAGGTGAAATTCACATCTGCATGGATCTCCAGAAGCTCAATGATGCATGTGTTAATGATCCATTTATGACGCCATTTATAGAAGAGGTATTGGAAAATGTGGGAGGACAGGAAGCCTACTCCTTTACGGACGGCTTCTTGGGGTACCACCAGATCAAGATTGCGTCAGAGGAGAGGAGTAAAACAACGTTCGCTACCGAATGGGGCTACTTTCAGTATACGGTGATGCCCTTTGAACTAAAGAACACGTTGGAAATATTCTCACGCGTTGTGGTAGCTGCATTCAAGGAGTTTATACACAAGTTCTTAGAGGTATATCTCAATGATTGGATCGTATTCGAGTTGGTTAAGAAACATACTGCGAGCTTACGGTTAATGCTGGATACTTGTCGATGGCGCCAGATTACACTTAACCTAAAGAAGTTTACTTTCCTCGTACCCTTCGGGAACCTTCTCGGCCACGTGGTCTGTAGACAAGGCCTCATGGCGGATCCAGAAAATATTGCTATCATACTTAATCTACCAGTGCCGTAAAGTGTCAAGCAGCTACGCGCCACACTAGGACAAACTGGTTACTATTGGAAATTCATCAAGAGCTAAGCGTAGATCACGACACCGATGGAACAATTGTTGAAAAAGGATGCTACTTATTGCTGGAATGAGGAATGTAACAAAATTTTGGAAATGCTCAAGGAAAAGATGGCATCCACTCCTATATTGGTCTTTCCAAAATGGGACATCGAATTTCACGTGCATGTTGACGTGTTGTGTATCGTGTTGGGTGTGGTACTCACTCAAGAAGGAGCAGAAGGAATTGATCACCCGATTGCGTTCGCAAGTCGCTGATTGTCAAAAGTGGAGAAGAACTACTCCACTACTGTGCGAGAGGGATTGGCGATGGTGTACGTGCTCCAGAAATACCGCCACTACCTACTTGGAGGACACTTTAAGATGTATACTGATCACTTTGCGCTCAAATACCTAGTGAATAAGCTTGTGTTGGGGGGACGCATTTGTAGATGGTTATTACTATTTCAAGAATATGATTTTGAAGTTATCGTAAAGCTAGGACATCTAAACGCAGGCCCAGATCACCTATCCCAAGTTGAGAATGGCAAAGAACCTACAAACTCAGAGGAAGGACTACTGGATGCACAGTTGTATGGAGTACGTGTTGTGGATGGCCATTTTGAGGATATAACCCACTTCTTAACCACAGGAACCACGCCACAGGGATATTCCATTCAGCAAAAGAAAGAATTGGTGATACTCGTAGCAGATTTTACTGTTATTGCAGGGCACCCCTAAAAAATGGGCAACGATGAAATATTACACAGATATGTACTTGAATTCGAGCGAGCACAGATCTTGACCGAAGCACATAGGGGGGTTACCAGAGGAAATTATGTGGGCCACGCCACAGCACAAAAGATTCTTCACGCCAGACTATGGTGGCCAAATCTACATCAAGACTCGAAAGCTTACTGTCAAGCCTGCGACATATGTCAATGGACCGGGAAACCATCGCGGAGGGATGAAATGCCACTCAATCCATAGATGAAGTTGCAACTATTTGAAAAATGGGCAATCGATTTTGTGGGGCCTATCATACCACTAGGAAAGATGGGGGTGCACTATATCATCACAACGACAGAATACTTGCCTAATGAGTGGAAGCATAGCCGGTTAAACACTGTACATCCACTACAACTGCTAAATTCTTGTTTGAGAATGTGTTAATGTGATTTGTATGTCCAAAAATTCTAATGAGTGACCACATAATGCATTTTCTAAATGAGACTATCAGTACGCTCACTGAGGAATTTCAGATATATCATCAATAGAGTATGCCATATCATCCGCACGCAAATGGGACCGTTGAAGCATTTAACAAAATATTGGAGACAATGTTGACCAAGGTATATAATGCACAACGAAACGATTGGGATTTGCGTATATCTACTGTGCTATGGGCATACCAAACAACGTGCAAGACGCTGACGGGCCAGACCCCTTTCCAGTTAGTCTATGGAAAGGAAGCCATCATTCCAATGGATTACATTGTTCCTAGTTTGTGAATAGCAGTAGCGACAGGTATGGCAGACCGTGGAGCTTTGGAAGAAAGGATCGCGCAACTAGACGAACTTGAAGAGAAGTGATTTCTGGTAGGATTTCATCAGCAAGTACAGAAGCAGCGAGAAAAATCTTGGCATGATCGCCATATCAAAATGCACACGTTCAAAGCAAATGATCTAGTATTACTGTATGACAACAAGTTCAAGAAATTCCTTGGCAAACTTTGCATGCACTAGTTAGGACCTTATGTAGTCAAAGAAGTTACAAATGGAGGCACGGTCCAGCTTGCTAAGCTCAATGGAGACCCCTTCCTGGGAAGAGTAAATGGTAGTCGCTTGAAGCTCTACATGGGTGGACCGACCACCTGACTAACTACTCGAAGGACAGTCTCACTGCTCCAACCAATTAACAGAGTGCACGGGACGATAAAGCAGTCTGGGGGGGAGATGCGCGCCAACCAGGGTGCAGGTAGATTTGGTTTGTCACAAAGGTCACGGTTGCAAGGAAAAGGATGCGCTGCTGCGTTGACAAGCAGAGTGGTGACCGTTGCTGTCACTATTCATGACAAGATGTCTAGGTTATGGAAAAAGGGAGTGGGCGGCAGGAAATTAAGAGACGGTGTACGAACCAGATCTAGAACAATCTGTTGCAGACTTAACATGAGGGCACCAAAAAAGGCGGGAGCCAACAAATTTGAATTTCAAAGCACTTATAAATCATAGGGGGGCATCCACCGCACAAGTTGTGCTTTTGAGAACAGTAAGTTATTGTGCCTTCCCGCCGCTATGGAATTCTTCATTATCTACGCTCAAGGGGTAAACTCGAGGGTTGTGATATGGCCAATGAAGATGCAAGGCTTTTTGAAGATTATGGTGTTGACAACTAAGGGCACCACGCAGAGTTCAACATCGACGGTAGGGGATGCGCCGAAAATTTTTAGACACGAAGAAGAACTAGTCCGGATGTCGTTGCCTCACCCATGGGCTGATCAGCGAACCATAAAAGATAAGGGAACGACTGTAAATATGGAGACAAATGGTGGAATTGCAGTTAACAAGTCATCTCTGATGCACCTTGAAGACTAGGATCTTGCTGACAACAACAATGGTCTTGCAAAATTGCAACACAAGCTGCAGCAAACAGTGCGCTTAGATGATACAAAATTGGAAAATGACTACATTGGTACGAGGAGTTCCCGTATGTGGCACCCCAGCTAGAGATAAAATCCTATGAGGGGGTGTTCTGTGTTAACCGAGTAGAGTAGAATGAGCATTATCGGTTGCATGAAGTGGTGGAGACAATGGAGCAAGAGTTGGAAGAAGCGTTGCAGGAGACAGAGAGGGACCTACAGAACAAAGTGCATCACTCACAGGAAGGTGAACTGCGGAGCCTAGGCAGCGCATATCGCTGCACCGACGAGTGGCTTAGGATGAGTCACAATGATTATGTTCGGGGCCTGTTGGGTAGCGGAGGTCCCACGTAACAGTTTTAGGGCTTAAAGCATATAAATTAGGACAATAATATTGTAAATCTTCGAAATATGTGGAGCACGCAATGTAATAGGTTGAGTCAAAGGGTTGTCTGCCCAAGAAATAATATAGAATAATAGGAAGTAAGTTGGCCTGCCCATGGTCCGTGGACCATGGGAATGTATAAATAGAGCGAGGCTCTAAGGGTAGAAGGCAGTTCATGTTTTGGATGAATCTTCGTGTTATGGCGGTGTAAAGACAATATTTTCTACGTCTGTAAGTCTGAGTCAAGGGTGTTGGTAGATAGATAGAGGCTCTGCAGCTGTGCGCAGAGGCCTAGTAGAGTCCACAACTGTGTACGTGGACCCCTGCAGCTGAGTGCGCAGGGAAGATCTGGTTGTGTTGGCAAAAGAGTTCAATAAAGATAAGTTGATTCTGAAATACTGTGTTGATTCTAAAATATTGTGGATCTGGTTAATTTTTGGCTCATATATATATGTGTTTGATCTATGCGTTTATGATTATGTTAGAGTTTATGCAAATCTATAACATTTCTGGGTGTGTTAATTGTTTATCTCTATTAAATGTTTGCTTAAATACTGTAAGAAGTAGATCTGATCTGTAACAAACTCCATATTAATAAGTAGTAAGGATTTTCCTTGTTTCGGATCTAAGCGGAAGCAGAGTGGCGCGAGGTCGCAGAACAGTGCGCGAACCCTCCAGACCACATCAAGACATCCCAAGGGTGTGGAAACTTGGTTCCAACACCCTCCCTTGCAACCTCGGGTGAGACCTCAGTCCGCACTCCATAGACTGTTGCCGAAAGGGATGGTAGCTACGGGATTTGTTTGGCTAATAACTCTTCCAAACCTGGGTCAAGCCCCCAATAAGCCAACAAGTAGAATTGGGTAATATGGGTGAGGAAGACTTGGATGAGGCTGGTGAAATGATTTCTCCCTACAAATCAAAAACTCCTGCAACAACGTACATTATTTCCTTCATTTATGCATAACTTCATTTACATATGGAAATGATGAGTTGAATTAGGGAAAAATAGAGTTATTAATAGATAATGGCAAAATATGTGAAATGTAATACCTCTAAACTAAAGCAACTTCAAAAAACCAAAATGGCAATTGCAATTACTTCTAAAGAATTATAAACAGTAATATACTCAATCAAGAACCCTAGCCATGCAATGATTTAAAGAGACAAATATGTTTTGGGACTATGAGAGTGGGACCCTCAAACCATGATCCCATGAGGGAGATGGGTAAGAGGCCACTATCACAAGCTTTTCTGAAGTATTCACTTTCACTGTTGTACCATGGATCTGCCTTTTCAACTAATGGGAGAAAAACTAAACAATCCTTCAAGTAATTGTAAATGGAATAAAACAGAAATAAGTTCAACAACTAACTATGAATGTAATATAAGCATACATATAAAAAATAAGAGGAACCTCTTCTACTAGGGTTGGGCCCTAACCCAAGAGCTTCAGCCCTCTGAGTCAACTTGGTGTTGGATCCAAAAAAACCCTTCTCATTATCACCAAATTGTCAAAAATAACATGAGAATAATAGTCACAATATCTTATGCTCAAAATTGCCTCTTTTCTATAATAAAAATTCAAATCCTAATGAGGCCCTAGGCCTTCTTATTTATACAAATGAAGCTACCAACATCTTCCTTAAAATTAGGGATTCTTGGCTCCCAAACGCGAGATTAACATGTCTTCTACTATCACTGGCTTGGCTGCCAACAAACTCTGTGGGCTTGGCTGCTTGTAACTCTGAGTTGATGAGATCTAGTGGAGGAATATTCGAGTGATTGAGGAGTTAGTGAGGGAGATCCAATCTCCTAAAATCCCTCTTGCTTTTCTACTTCAAGTTCCTACACTTAAATTAGCCAAAAGTTGCTCCAAATCCTGCAATTAATGCACATTAGGCCTCATGACATAACATCTCACCTTTACCCTTCTCACGAAGAAAAATATAATAAAATATGTAAATAAATGTGAGAAAAGTTGATTTTAAGAAGCTGGAGAGTGGGATTAAGGTCCATATAATTTACCTATTGATGAGTTGCATCATCACCCCCCTACTAAAAGTGTTTCTCATCCTCTGATGTCTTTCATTGCTCCTGTGGGCTCTCTGACATCCCAAACCTCTGTTGATGTAGTCTCATCTTGTGGATAAAATCCCACATGCTTCTCTATTTTCTCCCACTGCTTTTTTTCCTCTTCCTCCTTTCTGCCTTCTAACATACGCAATAGCAATGGTGGACTAAGTTTCAAACCAATCCAATTGATTTTGAGTCTTTGTAGTGCCTTCTTATGCAGTTGGGTCCTTATAATACATCTCTCATTCTTTTAGGGGAATGATACTCCCTGATCCTTAGGATGTATGGTAGCATGCCCCATCTACTTTGGCATGCTTGCTGGCTTTCATCCCCTAGAAATCTCAATGTTTCGTCAAAATGAGTTACTGCCTTCTCTTGTGTAGATAGGTATCTTGGTGCAAGATGAGGATCATTGGCGATCATGTTATGGGTGCTAATGGCAACCATAGAATTGATATGTTCCTCTCTGATGTAAAGGGGATCTTTTTATTCTCTTTCCAATACCCTCTTTATTTCCTTAGCCCTAGCTTCCTCATGACTCATCCATGATGCAAGGGCCATTAGTTGTAAGTCCCCTAACTTTGCATTGGGGTCCCACACATTTAGGTCTGTTAAGGTCAAGTTGTGTAAGAAGAATTCAAATATCTTGGCCTTATCCTCTAGGGTGCTTTGGTCACATAGCTCATTGAATTGCCTATAGTATTGGAAAGGCATAGTACCCCATTGTGCTAGTGCCTTTATCTAAAATTGCAATCATTGATCTTTGAGGTACAAGGTATGTGATTTTGGTGGCATCCTACACTGGAGTGCCTCCATGGAGAGGCTTTCCATAGTGGCCAATTAGCTCTCTTTTTGATGTACATGCCTCCTCAACCATGTGTTTTCAGCCTCTTATTGATATTTCATAATTTGTTCCCTGCCTTTTATCCTACTCAACTCTCTGCCCATCTCAAGTAGCTTCCCTTCCATATGGCCCACATCTTCTACATTATTTGATTTAGCAATTTGTATCTAGTGATTTGTCCTTCATCTCTCCTCCTCAAGCTGAAAGAAGAGAGGGATGGAAAATTTCTGTGATATTACTCTACCTCCCTTAATGAATCTATAATAAGAGCTTAGATTAGGTTATGGCCTAGGTTCCTGCAGCTCTTTGGATTCTTCCTTTGAGGTCTTTGGAGAATATGTCTACTCCTATACTTGTGTTGCTATTTCCTTGCCTTTCCTTTGTCCTTGTTGTCCTTCATTCTACCTTTTTTGCGTTTCCTGTAGTGTTGATAGAGTTTCCTGTAGGATTGTTTGTATTTCTTATAGGAGGCTTTTTCCTTCATGAAATGGGGTCAAAGGTTCTTTGTTTTTATTTGTTAATTCAGACTTGGTGACAGGCCTCCTGACATAGGTGATTGGAGACTTTGGGGAAGCCTGTTTTGATGTGCCCTTTTCACCTTTCGTTTTTGGGGAGACAAGCTTTTCTTGCTCTTTTGGTGAGTCCTCAATAATGATAGGAGTCTTGGTGGGTGTTTGTGGTCTCCCCTATTTAATCCTAGTGCTCCTTGTTTTGAAATATAGGGGAGTCAGCCTCTATCTCTTCCCTTTTGATTTGACAGGTGTGCTTAGGGAAATCAAGGCAGTAGCTATCTCCTTCTTAGTTAGTTCAGGAGACAACCTTGGAGATTTTTCCCTTTCCTTGGTTTGTTCCTCAGGTCTTGCTTCTTCCTCCTGTTCTCTTCCTCCTCTTCTCCTTCTTGTTTTGATTCTTATTCCTCTTTAGGTTCTTCTTCTTCCTCTCTGGGTTCTTCTTCTTCTTCTTATTCTTCTTCTTCTTCTTATTTAGCACTAGAGGTGTTGTCCCTATCATATTCAAGTGCTTGTATATCAATCACAACTTCTCTATCTGTGTCTCTGAATGTGGACTATTGAATGGGGATTCTGAGTTGGCTCAAGGCATCCTATAGTATTATCTTAATAAGTCCATGGTGGGCCAATTGCTAATGTTTTTCTTCTTGGATTTTTAGGCTCATGTCTATTATTGATTACAGTAAGAAGTAGGGTATGTTGAGTCTTATGTCATTAGATATACCCTCTCCAAATATCAACTCATGGAGGAGCCTAAATTGATAGCCATTTATTATATTGAGCCTCCCTTCACAAGAAATATACTTGAGAATATCATAACTTACCTCATTCCAAGGTTAGGGAAGGCTTTCCCTCCTTATCCCATTTTTATCCTCAATTGGCTCTTCATCCCTTAAGAAAAAGTTCTTCTTTGCAAAAGTGATTACAACCTTATCCTCCTTTCTCTATGGCATCCCTTGAGGAAATCTAGTGATTCTGCTAATTACTTTAGGAGTAATTATAATTGACAGTCCTCTTACCTTCGTGGTAGCACTGATCCTAGCCTAAGGGTTAAGTGCCATGGAAAAATCTTGAGCTACATCATCATCATATCCTCTAAGAAACTCAAAGAATCCAAACCAGTTATGTCTTCTAAATATTTCTACCACAGGGGGATGAAGGTGTATTCTGGATGTCTCTGTGGGTTCCCTTTTGTTAAACCCTCTTGTCATTTTCTTGTTCTGGTTCGCTGACTATAAGGAATCTGGTGGGCTTAGATTTAGTCGCTAAGGTGACTTAGGGAGGTGGATTATTGCAATTTTCCTATATCTCCACACAACTTTTCAACATGTTCACAATTCTCTTTTAAAAGCAACCCCAGACCCACTATTTTCACTTTAAACAACAAATTTGTCTGTTCCTAGCTACCAAGTCAAAGAATAGGAGCAGCAAGACCCTATGCACCTCCTGTCAATGTTCTTTGTGAATGTCCACTATTTCCTGTAGCTCTCTGCATTTCTTGTAGTTGATGTTTCCTGTAGGGTGGTTGAAACAAGTTTGCCTCCTCGATGGCTCTCCAAGGTGGTCCCGTCCCTGTTTGATCTCAAAATGAACAAATGGTGCATGATATTTCAGAATATTTTCTTTTTATGGCCAATTCCTTGGAGCGTTGTATTGGCTGACAGTGTACCGGATTTCCTCTTATGGACTGTTGGCCCACCGTTAGCTATCATGCATCCTCTCCTCGTAATCATCACCCACTCTCCCATAAATTCACGAGACCACATTTTTAACTCATTCCTCTTTGATATGATGGTGCCATGTGTCAGGTTGACTAGGAGTTTACTTTTTGTTTTCGAGCTGAGGGTGGCCAAGATAACTAGCCACCTCCATTTTATAAAATCGACTTATTTCATTTTCCTACACTTTTACTATATTGTACCTAGGGAAGAACTTGAATGTGGTGCCATACCTATGCCTTCCTTTGCTTGGTTGCTGCATGATGGAGGATGACTCTGTTGCTCTTTTTTGTTCAGGTAAGTTCTTTTCCTTTGATCTTTTTTTTGCATATTTCTTTCAGTTGATGTGGTTGTCCTCTTTGTTGCTATGTGCAGGTGCTTGGTCTTGCTGCTGCTGCTGCTGAACTTCTGGATGGGAGTCATAGTGTTTGTAATGGTGCTGGAGCTCCTTGTTTGCATTGGTGCTAATGGAGAGTGCATTGAGAGTTGTTGCTGTGAGAGCACATGCTACTACAGGGTTTCCTGTAGTTACTACAAGAAATGTGTAGCTGCCTTTTTCATCATCTTTTTCTATTTTTTTCCTTTTCTTTTGGAGGAGGAATAGGTGGTGATGTAGGAGTGGAAGGGGCATAAATGGGGGAGATGGAGTGGTAGGTGAGTGAGGCTAGTGATGGTATGGCCCTTGGACTTTTCTATATTTTTTTTTTGTATATATAATATATATATATATATAATATATATATTCAATGGCTTTTGATGGACATAGAGGGTGGTATGGTCGTGAGTTGGAATTGGGTGAAGGTAGTGAGGTATATGGTTCCCTCTTTCAACCTAGATCAGTGCTGCATCATCATTTCTCAACCAGAATTCCATTCTTGTAGAGTTTTGGAACTTCCTGTAGTACTACAGGAAATCCTTTAGAAGTCAGAAAATTTCCTACAAACTGGTTTTTAATGCTTCGAAATGAGGATGGATTATGGATTAATGGTAGGCATAGGAGATGTGAAATGAATGAAGGAAGAATGGGGTGTTTATTGGCTTGTTATCCTCTAAACCTGGTGTCCTCTGTTGCATTTAAAAACCTGCAAAATCACATAATTTTATTAGTGGGCAGGTTTGAGGTCCCTGCCATGTTATTTTTTTTTTTAAGGCGCACAGGTCGCCTCAAAGGAGGTTTTCAACTTGTCTGCTTTCCCTAGGTGCCTCAAGGGAGGTTTTCACCTAGGGATCTTTTTATTTTTTCTCCTTTTTTTTCACTCTTGGGTTGCCTCAAGGAGGTTTTCAACCCCAAAAGATGGTCTTAGGTGCCTCATAGAGGTTTTCACCTAAGTAACTTATTGTTTTTTTCTTTTTCTTTTTTTCCATTTTTTTTTCCAAAAACAAAAGAATCTTCAAGAATTCAGTGTGTTGGAAGCTGAGACACTTCCAAGCACATTCACTTCCTTGCTGATGGTACTAATGAATTATTCCCTTGATAGAGGTCTTTTATAGGCTTTCAATATGTATCCATTGGCCATCAAGGGGATACTTTCTTCATTAGTGGTCCTTACTTTCACAACCCCATTTTCATGGAACTTCTCTATCATATATGGACCCAGGCACCTGGTCATCAATTTTCCTTTGAAGTCCTTGAACATGGAGTCATATAGCAGAGCCCAATCACCTTCTTGAAAAACTTTGTCTTTGATGTTTTTGTCATGCCAAACCTTTCTTTGTACTTGAGTCACCTCTGTGTGTAGGACGACCTGCATCCTAAATTCATCTAAACCATTGAGTCATAGCAGCCTCTCTTACTGTGTGCTTGTAAAATCCAAATCCAATTTTGCTGCCATTCTCAAAGTGTTGTACTCAAACTCAATGGAGAGCAGAGCCTTCTTCCCACAGACCAAATCATAAGGGGTGAAGCCATTCATTGTCTTCCAAGTTGTATTATAGGCCCAAGTGGTCTCCACTAGTTTGTCAGCCCAATGTTTTCTACTGCTACTCATAGCCTTTGTGAGAATGCTTTCCAATTCTCTGTTGGTAATCTCTACTTGTCCATTGGCTTGAGGATGGTAAGAAGTTGACTTCATGTGCTTGATATTATGCTAACTCAACAGATTCTGAACATAGGTGTGAGGTGAATTGAGTACCCTAATCACTTACTAGCTCTCTAGGGTACCCAAACTTGTAAAACACGTACTCAATTAAGAACTTGGCCACTTTCTCTTATGTTTCTACCTTGACAGCCTTGGTTTTAGCCCACTTTGTCAAGTAATTAGTGCACACAATTATGTACTTTTTCTACCCTTATGGTGGATTAATGGGCCCAATGAAATCCATGCCTCACTTGTCAAATGACTCAAGAGTCAGTTGAGGTTGCAAAGGCATTTCATCCCTAGGATAAGGTTTCCCCATTATTTGGCACTAGTCACATTGATTGGTATATCTTCTTGCATCTTGGTGGAGAGTGGGCCAGTACTAGCCAACTTTTAGTACCTTGAAGGTTATTCTCTTGGTTGCAATGTGACCTCCATAAGGCCCATCATGATAGTCCAAAAGGATGTCAAAGACTTCCTCCTCTCTGACAGATCTCCTTAGAATTTGATTTTGGCCTAGCTTGAAGAGATTTCCCCCAATCTAAGTGAATGGTGCACTCTTTCTTATAATTCTTCTCTTTTCCTTGGAGGAAATATTTGGAGGGAATTGTGCAACCAATAAGTAGTTGGATATGTCATAAAACCATGGAGAGAGAATTGAAATAATGAATAAATTCTCATCTGTAAGTTGATCATCAACCATTCATTCCTCACCTGTAGGCAAAGCAAGTGTAGACAAAAAATCTGCAACTACATTTTCTCTACAGGTTTATCAATAATAGTTAGATCAAATTGTTGTAACAAAAGAAACCATCTGATAATTATGGCATTCACATCAGGATTTTTTGTCAAATATTTAATAGAAACATGGTTAGTATGTACAAAGGTCTGGTAACCAGTGATGTAATGTCTAAACTTATTCAAGGAATGGACAACAGTTAGGAGTTCTTTTTCAGTCACAGTATAGTTCAATTCAGCCTTCGACAGATTTTTGTTGATGAAGTAAATGGCATAAGGTAACTTGTCATCTATCTTGCCTAGAGTTGTTTCTATTTATTTGTCAGAGGCATCAACATGGATGTGGAAAGGAAGAGCCCAATTTGGTCCTCAGAGTATAGGTGCAGTAGTCAACTTGTACTTTAGGGTTTCTAATGCCTCTTAGCAGCTTTCTGACTAGAAAAATTTGGAGTCCTTGGCCAACAATCCAAAAAAGGTGAGGCTACTTCATTAAAGTCCTTTATGAACCTCCTATAGTATCCAACTAAGCTCAAGAAACTTCTTAAATCCCTCTGCTTCTGAGGATAGGGACCCTCTTTATGATAGCAATTTTATTTGGGTCCACTTGCAGTCCTTCCTGGGATATTGAGTGACCTAGAACAATCCCTACATTCATCAAGAAATCACACTTCTTAGGATTAATGGATAAATTCATCTCAATGCATTTGTTGAATAATTTCCCCAATTTCAAGAGAGCCTCCAAGAAATCACACCCATAGGGGGTAAAATCATCCATATGAATTTCCACAAAGGCATGGAATAGCTCTGCAAAGATGCTTAGGACTGCCCTCTAAAAAGCAGCAGGGGCATTACATAATGAAAAGTGAAGGACCCTATAAGCAAAGGTACCCCAAGGAAAAGTGAAGGTGGTTTTATCTTGGTCCTCTAGGCCAATCGAGATCTAATTGTAACCATTGAATGAATCCTCCATTTCCCTTTCTTCTTTGGGTCCAAAACCAGAGGATACACCCACTCACTATCTGAGATGGGGTAAATGAACCTTGCATCCAACAACTTCTACAATTCTTATTTAACTATATCTTTGAGGGTTGGGTTCATTCTCCTCTGAGGTTGGCACACTAGCTTGCAGCCTTCCTTTATGTAAATGTGGTGAGTACACACCAAAGGGTGTGCTCCCTTCATTTCCTTATAACTCCAAGAAAAGGCATCCATATGCTCTCTTAACATGTCACATAACTCCTTTTCCTAAAGTGTAGAGAGAGAGGGGTTGATTTTCAATGTTCTTTCTGGACCAAGTTCTATCATCTTGATATGAGTAGGGATTGAGTCAGCTAGACACAAGTCAGTACAAGGGTTATCTTCAGTTTTCTTTACTAACTCTTCAAGAGACATGGTGTTGGGGGGATGATTTTGGAGGATTTGATCAATCATGTTGTCTTCATCAGGTTTTCCCCCTCCTATAGTAGCATTTAGGGTACAAATTGGGTAAGAGGTGGCAGAGTAGACTTAATCTTCCTTCTCCTCTTCCAACCATAAAGGTAATTCATGCTCTAGAGATGGTTGAGCAGGAGGGTACAAGACCCATTTTTAATGGTCATATTCCCAGCCCTACAACTTATGTAAGAATAAAAAGTAGCTAACCGTGGCCTTCCAAGGATGAGAGGATAACCATTTAACTTGGCCTTAGGTTGGAGAACTAAGAAGTCAGCAGGGTATTCCCAGGAATCAATGGAGACCATCACATCCTCAACAACACCCTTAGGAGCTATTGTGGATATGTCTACAAGCTGCAAGATTGTTGTGGTGTTTCTTAATGATCCTTGTAGATTTAGTTTAAGCATATTCTCCTTAATCATCACATTGATGGCAGCCCCAAGATTGATCAAGGAATGGGGGACAATGATGCCATCAATGTACACATCTACCACAGGACTTCTAGGATCTAGATACTTTGGGCAAATCACTTGCCCCAACATTAAATTAGACAACTGTCCAATGACATTAATGGTAGGGGTGTATTTCTTTCGCCTCCCAGGATGTTTGAAGCATTTATCCTTCATTAACTTGTTGTAGATGGGGACATCCTTAATAGCTTGGAGGAGTGGGATTTTAACACACAAGTTTTTCAATTCACCCAAAAGTTCAGTCTCTTCTAGGGTGTGTTGGATAGGATGGATTAATCTCTCAAGAAAAGGAGGTGGATTGGCTTGAGGAACACTCTCCTCCTTTTCCGCTTCAAGCTCCTCAGGTGGAGATGGAGGTTGATTATCTAGAAGCAATCTTCCAGACATGAGGTTGATTTCTTGAATTTCCACAACATAGGAAGGGTAATATGTTTCCCCACTATAGACCTATTGTGCCTATTTGTTTTTTGGGTTCAATTTGACTGAGAAGGTATATGAGGTTGCTTAGGTGGAGCATGGTGAAGGAGCTATTGTTGAGATGGAGGTGGAGGTAGTAAGGCTGGAGCTTGGTTGTATGGGGGTATCCACCCTTAGGATGGTGTATTCCACTGAGGTTGTGGGGGAGCCTATGGCTGAAATGATTGATTGGTAGGTTGGGAATGGTATTGAGGTGCAAAATACCATGGAGAAGGTGTGGACCATGAAGGATGAGTAGGAGGACACTAAGGGGGAATGGATGCATTCTGGTTGGGGTTGTAATATGAATAGGATGCCCCTTACATGCCTTGCTGGTATGTTCAAGGTCCTCGAGGCCTCCTTTGGTTGATATAACAGAGTTATTTAGTCACACCTTCAGTTCCTTGATACACAACTTTCAATCCAATCAAAGAAGGGCACTTGTATGTGGAGTGGTTCTCCTCACAGATTCAGAAGGTCTCTATAAGATTCAATGGGCAATAATTTCTAGGGTGCTTTTTGGTGCATCTTGGGTGAAATACAACTAATCTCTTTTTGCTTCCTCCTACTTCCTCTTGATCTGCATGGTGTCCATTTTCAGAGCAAGGGTATGCAACTCTTGAAGTCTTCCAACATGTTCCCAATTTCACTTTTGATGGATGTGTTGGAGGAGGATGAATTGGGCAAAGCTTGACTAGCCCTACCCTTCTTTCTAGCTGCCCTAGAATGATTTTTGAAAAATGTCTTGATATCATCATAGGATAACTGGTAGATGTCCCTTCTCAACAACATGTTTAGGGTTTCTAGGAGATCTTCCTTGATACCTCTAAGAAGGACTAGCTTGAGTGAATCAGGATCGAGGGTGCATCTGGCCCTTTTGTAGCTAAGTTGGAACCTTTCCTCATAATTTTCCAAAGACTCATCATGTTCGAAGGTCATTCTAAAGATTTCCTCTTTGGTATCATTAGACCTACAATTATCCCTGTACTTATTTTTGAAGGCTTGTTACATTTGAGCCCAGGTATTGATGTTGTCCCCAAGTAAACCCATTAACTAGTGCAAGGCTGCATATTTAAGGGTGAATGTAAACAATTTCAACTTTTGGTCTTTAGTGGTATATTCATAAGTTCTGCATATGACAACAAACTCAAAGAAAAAGGTATCAGGGTCCTCTGAGGTTAAGCCATGGAAGTGAGAATGGGCAGAGGGGCTTATGTTTTTCATCCTAGTATCTCCATTGGTTTCTCTAATTGGAAAAGCTCCCTTGGTTTTGTTTCTAGCTCCATTTTTGTCTTCAATCCTACTTCTATTTTCAGCCATGGCGTAGGCTGGTGGAATGGTTTCTTCTTCTTCTTCCCCAATATGCTCTTCAAATATTTCTGGTTATTCACCTAATAGGTCCTCTAGCTCACATCCACTGAAGAAAAGGGAAGGTTGGTTGTTAGATGGTGTGGGGGTATTTGGCAAAATAATTCCTAAGTTATTTCTACTCCTATGAGGCATGAAAGGAATTTGTTTTTCCTTTTTTTTGGGTTTTTTTAGAAATACTTGTAGAATGGAAAGAAAGAAGTATTTGCAACTATTTGCTAAATGGAACTACTTGTAGAATGGAAAGAAAGAAAAGCTTGCAACTATCTGTTGAGTGCAAAACAAAAGGGAAAGCAAGAATTTCATCTATACTTAATGTTAAATGGAAAGGAAAGCATAAATCACATCTACATATACACCTCCCCGACAACGGTGCCAAAAAGTGATGAGCTCTAGTATTGTAGCAAGGATGTTGTAACTTCTAGGGCTACCAACTTTACTTCGTCAACCCGGGGTTCGTACAAACTTCGAGGTGACAGTGTTGTATACATAGTAGATGCAATTCTCTACTCTCATCACTTTACAACCTAGGCGATAGACCACTACGGTATTTCAAACCAGTTTTCTATTCACTAAAAGGAGTCTGACTACTGACAACAAATGGAAAAATATCTATAATGCAAAAAGGAAATGTTGCCTATTCTAGAAGATGAAAATGTTGAATGGGAAAGTGCTATGAAGTGACATGAAATTATATAGCTAATAATTTACACGTTACTTGTAAAAGAGATCTAATTTAGCCTTGCATTCTAACATCTAGTTATTTAGACTAAGTAAGCATGGAAATTATCCTAAAAGTACTATGACTATTGTATGCATGTACTAACTAACTAGAAATTCCTAACTAACTAGAAATTGCGGAAAATAGTTTTTTTTTTTTTTTCTTTCAATTTTATAAATGTAAATTCTAAGTGAACCAATTTGATATTTTGTAGGGGACAAAGGCATGGGGAAACATTTCTAGAATGGTGTTGAGGGTATGGAAGCCAAGTGGAGGCTTAACCTAAGCTTAGATGATCATTTCTTCCTAATTTGGGCTTAAAACAAGCTGCTACAGGGTTTCCTATATTACTACATGATGTCCTAGTTTACTATAGGAAACAAGATGAAAGATATAGGAGGGTAGGAGAGGTGGAATAAAGTGTAGGAAAGGTGTCTGATGGTGGGATAAGGCATAAAGGATGTGTAAAATACCCAAGGCTCATACCAAATCTTCAAGATGGTTGGATTTTCTCAAGAAATATGTCCACTTTGCTACAAAACAAAATTCAGATTAGGGTTTGGTAGACTTGGGTAGTATGGGTGAAGAAGAATTGGATGAGGCTAGTGAAATGAGTTATCCCTGTAGATCAGAAACTCCTACAACAACATACATTATTTCCTTCATTTATGCATAACTTCATTTACGTATGGAAAAGATGAGTTGAATTTAGGAAAAATAGAGTTATTGATGGCTAATGGTGAAATCTGTGAAATGCAATGCTTTCTAAACTCAATAAACTTCAAAAAACCAAAATTACAATTATAATTACTTCTAAGGAATTATAAACAATAATATACTCAATCAAGAACCCTAGCCATGTAATGATCTAAAGGGACAAATCTGTTTTTAGGGCTATGAGAGTGAGGCTCTCAAATGAGGGAGATGAGAAATAGGCCACTATCACAAGAGTTTTTGAAGTATTCACTTTCCCTATTGTACCACTGATCGACCTTTTCAACTAATGGGAGCAAAACTAAACAATCCTTCAAGTACTTGTAAATGGAATAAGACATAAATAACTTCAACAACTAACTATGAATGTAATCTAAGCATACATATACAAAAAGAAGAGGAACCTCTTCTGCTAGGGTTGGGCCCTAACCCAAGAGCTTCATCCCTTTGATTCAATTCAGTGATGGATCAAAGAAACCCTTTTCATTCTCACCAGAATTTAAAAAATAACATTAGAATAATAGTCACAATATCTTATGCTCAAAATTACCTCCTGGCTATAGTAAAAAGTCAAATCCTAATGAGGCCCTAGGCCTTCTTATTTATACAACTAAAGCTACTAACAACTTCATTAAAATTAGGGAGGCTTGGCTCCCAA
Source organism: Pinus taeda (assembly GCA_000404065.3). Taxonomy (NCBI): domain Eukaryota; kingdom Viridiplantae; phylum Streptophyta; class Pinopsida; order Pinales; family Pinaceae; genus Pinus; species Pinus taeda. The sequence continues at coordinate 78,892 of APFE031589113.1, read as the reverse complement.
AATTGAGATTAACTTGTGTTCAACTATCACTGGATTGGTTGCCAATGAACTCGCTGGGCTTGGTTGCTTGTAACTCTGAGCTAATGAGATCTAGTGGAGGAATCTTCGAGTGATTAAGGAGTTTAGGAGGGAGATACAATTTCCTAAAATCCATCTTGTTTGTCTACTTCGAGTTCCTTCACTTAAATTAGCCAAAACCTGCTCCAAATCCTGGAATTAAAGCACATTAGGCCTCATGACATAACATCTCACCTTTACCCTTCTCACTAAGCAAAATCTAATAAAATATGTAAATAAATGTGAGAAAATTTGATTTTAATAAGCTGGATAGTGGAATTAAGGTCCACATAATTTACTTATTGATGAGCCTTATCACATGGTATATACATGTGAATTTTTGGTTATGTGCTCTCATTGGCATCGACAGCTGCATGGATTGATAGTGGTTTTATCCTTGCCTTCCCAATTCCTGGATAGCCATGGTGTTGTGGGTTCTTCCACTTGATTTTTTAATGATTGGTGCTCATAATTCCTTATGATTGTGGGTTGGAACAAATGCTTTGGAACCCTAGAATAACTTGGGCTAAGTTACTAGTCTTGGAGCCCAGGTTGGGACAAACACTCTGGAGCCCTTGGTGGGTTGAGTTACTAGTCCAAGTAGTTGGTTTGGACAAACGATTTAGTTCCCTAAAAGGATGTGGGTTTAGTTACTAGTTCCTAGAGCCCTAGATAGCTTGGTTAGAGACCAACCTGGTTGGTGGTAGTGATGTCTACCTATGAGGTGGAATCACTGGTTGAGGGTTCAGGTGGTTTGTCCTTTGGAAACCCTAGTTTGGTTTGTCATGGTTTATTCCATGAGATCCCACATTTATGATTGGAATATGGCATGACAGTGATTGGCTAATATAGAGATTTGGTTCAGCCCAATTTATGGTTAGGTGGTACATGGAAGTCCTTGACTTGGTTGTTATCTTCATATGTTAATAAGAGCTATTTGTTAGAAAATTATATATTACGAAGCAATAAAACACATAAAATATTGCAAAAATATAAACACAAAAAAAAACATAAAACAAGAGAGACATAGATATACGTGTTTCACCTAGTTTGGGCTACGTCCACCCCGAACAGCCAGTCCTTCCTTTCTATTATCCAGCAAAATGAAGAGACACAACCTACAGTAGATCTTCTGTAATATCCTCTGTTTTCTCTCACAGTCTCGCCTCTTTGTTTCTTGCTCGGAGAATACACATCTATTACACAGCCTCAATACAATGCCCTCATATGAAGAGAGGGGTTGCCTTCTAGGGAAAAAAACCCTAAATTAAACATAAGTTCTACCGTCAGATCATCAGCCTAATGAATGGCCCAGATTGACTAGAAATTACTATACTTTTACAAGGCAATTTTCCATCTGTTTTTGCTGGCCCCGGACCCCCCAGCTGGGAGGGATCGACCCCCTCGGACCCCCGCGGGGGGGACATGTCCCCCCCGCATGCCCCCGTGTGGAGGGGTGTATGAACTTCCTGGGGTATACATCTAGCTGAAAAAAATACCTCTGAACAATCATGCTTCACATCCAACAATCTCCCACTTGGAGAATGATTTTAGCAACTCCATCGCTGCTTCATTTGCTGGATTGACTCCTCTTTGGACCTGGCTATTTCTCATCTTCATCGTCATCCTTGAAGACCAATTGAAACTGAGCATATTCTCAGTTTCTCCCTGGTTACAACTTTTGTTAGCATATCTGCAAGATTCTAGCTAGTGTGTATCTTTTCTAGCTTCAACTCTCCATCTTCCAACACTGATCGTATGAAATGGTACTTGAGCTGTATGTTTTTAGTCTTGGAATGAAATGATGAGTTCTTTTCAAGATGAATGGTACTTTGGCTATCATTGTATAACGTGCCCATATCATGCTCCTTACCCAGTTCACCCATAAACCTTTGTAACCAAATCATTTCGTTACTAGCCTCCGTAGCAACAACATACTCTACTTTTGTTGTTGAAAATGCAGCAACAATTTGGATTTTTGAAACCCAACTGACAGTTGTTCCACCAACAGTAAATACATATCCTATAGTGCTCCTCCTGTTATCTCTGTCACCTACCATATCTGCATCAACATATCCCTGTAGAGAAATGTTTGAACCACCAAAGCATAATGCTTGATCTGTGGTACCTTTCAAATATCTGAGAATCCATTTCACTGCCATCCAATGTTCCTTTCCTGGATTGTTCATGTACCTGCTTACAACTCCCACTGCATGTGCAATATCAGGCCTTGTCAGACCATTGCATACATTAATCTTCCAACTACTGATGCATATGGAACTTTAGACATATTATCCATGTCTTCTTGGGTCTTTGGGCACATTTCCTTACTAAGTTTGAAATGGCTAGCAAAAGGTGTACTAACTGGTTTTGCATTGTGCATATTAAATATTTTCAACACCTTTTGTATGTACTCATTATGAGACAATGTTAATTTGTGATTTTTCCTATCTCTAGTGATTCTCATACCAAGGATTTGTTTTGCAGCTCCCAAATCCTTCATTGGAAATGAATTTGCCAATTTTCTTTTGAGCAAATTTATTTCCTACATGTTAGACCCTGCAACAAGCATGTCATCTACTTACAATAACAATATAATATAGCTGCCATCATTTTGATTTTTCAGATAAACACAATGATCAGAGTGACATCTAGTATAACCTTGTTCAGACATAAACTTGTCAAATTTTAGATACCACTGCCTTGGAGCCTGTTTTAAGCTATACAAGCTCTTCTTCAACCTGCACACTAGTTTCTCCTTTCCTTTCACTTCATATCCTTGTGGCTGCTGCATATATAGCTCTTCCTCCAAATCCCCATGGAGAAAGGCTTTCTTTACATCTAACTGCTCAATATGCAAATCTTCAACTACTACTAGACTTAAAATAGTTCTGATTGAAGTCATTTTAACAACAGGAGAAAATATTTCATCAAAATCAATACCTTTCTTCTGTGCAAACCCCTTCACCACAAGTCTAGCTTTTTACCTCTGTTTTCCTCCATTTTCTTCAATGTAGTTTTTCCCGCAGGCAACCTGACTAAGTCCTAAGCCTGGTTGTGCATTGAGGAGTCCATTTCTTCTTCCATGGCTACCTCCCACTTCTTCCTGCTTTCAACCTGCATTGCTTCTTCATAACGTTTGGGTTCACTAGAATCAGTCAACAATAAATAATATAATGAAGGAGCGTATCGTTTAGGGGGTCTACTTATCTTGGTAGATCTTCTAACACCACTTTTAGGTGTTTGGGGTGCTTGTTGCTGTTGTGGTGGTTGTTGATTATTATTATTTTTAGGCACCTTTACTTTTTCAGTGATTTCATCAAGAACTGCATATTCCTTGTTTTCTCTTTCCTGTTCTTTTCCTGCAACTGATTCTTATACAAGACCTTTTCATTGAATATTACATCTCTGCTCCTAATGATTTTGTGATTTTTGTAATCATATAAGCGATAACCAAAATCATTAACACCATATCCAATAAAGGTACATTTCTTTGACTTTGCCTCAAGCTTTGTTCTATTTTCTTTATCAATATGGACAAAGGCCTCACAACCAAAAGGCTTTAAAAAAGAGTAGTTTACCTTTTTACATGTCCATGCTTCCCCTAGAACACCACCATCCAAGGAACTTGAAGGTCATCTGTTTATTAGATAAATAGCAGTATCTACAGCATTTGCCCAAAACTGTAAAGGCAATCCTGCATGCAATTTCATGCACCTTGCACGCTCCATGATTGTTATGTTCATCCTTTTTGACACACCATTTTCTTGTGGTGTTCTTGGAACTAGCTTCTCTCTGCGAATTCCATGCTTTGAATAGTACCTATCAAACTCTTTGCTGCAATATTCACCTCCATTGTCTGATCTAAGACACTTCAATTTATTTCTTGTCTCAATCTCAACCAAAGCTTTCCATTTCTTGAAAGTATCAAATACATCATATTTATTATTAATACAATAAATCCAAGTTTTTTCTAGTTGCATCATCAATAAAAGTAACATAATAACGAGAGCCACCGAAAGATGATATCTGAGCAGGTCCCCATACATCTGTATGCACAAGCTCTAATTTTTTGCTCTTTTTTTATTTCCCAACTCTGAGAAATCTGACTCTCTTCTGTTTTTCATAAATACAATTCTCACAGAAGTCAAAATCAACATTCTTCAAACCCGACAACAAATTCCTTGAGCAAAGAATCTTCATCCCCTTTTCACTCATGTGTCCGAGCTTATGATGCCATAATGTTGCATTTGCTCCTTTGGAAGTTAAAGCATTAACAGAGTTAGAAATACCATTGTGTAAATACAATGTACCAACCTTTTCGCCTTTTGCTATTAACAGGGCTCCTTTGGTGACCTTCCAAGCTTTATCTGTGAAAGTTGTCACACAATCTTCACTGCCTAACTACCTTGTTGAAATCAGATTTTTCTTTAGATGTAGAACATGCCTTACCTCCTTTAGTAGCCATTGGTTTCCATTTTGTTGTTTTACAAGAACCTTACCCATTTCAACAATTTTATAGGGTTTATCATCACCCAAACGAACTTGTCCAAAATCTCCTTAAACATAGTCATGAAAGTATTTCTTATTAGGTGTGGCATGGAATGAGGCCCCTGAATCTACCACCCAGGAATCAATAATATTTTCGAAAGAAAGAATCAAAGCATCTTGTAACACCTCACCTGTCACGTTTTCTTCATGATTGTTTTCTTGCTGTGCATCTCCTTTTCCCTTCCGAGATCTACAGTTTTTCTTTAGGTGTCCTTTCTTTCCGCATTTCCAGCACACTATCCCCAATCTAGACTTGGATCTACCTTTCCTTGATTTATTGCGATATTCTGAGCTCTTTCCTCTTTCCATTTTTCTTCCCCTAGACTCTACACTCAAAGCATTACCCGATGTCTCACTGGAGCTTTTCCATCGGATTTCCTCACTAAGGATAGCACCGACAACATCATCAAACTTTAAAGTATAGATCCAGAAACAGAGTTACTAATAACCATTACTAAACCATTCCAACTTTCTGGTAATAAGCACAAGAATAACAGAGCTCTAAATTCATCGTCAAAGTTTACCCCTACAAAACATAACTAACTTGTAACAATATTAAAATCATTTAAATGGTCTGCAATAGATCCACCTTCTGACATCTTCATATTAAATAACTGTTTCATAAGAAATACCTTGTTTGAGGCCGAGGGTTTTTCATATAGTTTCTCCAACACCTTAATCAAACCCTATGTCGTTGTTTCCTTCGAAATGTTGAAGGCAACCAATGCTGCAAGGCACAACCATTCTGTCCCGAGTGCCTTTCTATCGAGAAGGTTCCATTCTTCATCTGTCATACCCGTCGACATCTTTTTTTTTCCACCCAATGGTAGGTATAGATCTTTCTGATACAGATAATCTTCCATCTGCATCTTCCACAACGAGAAGTTTTGGCCGTTAAATTTCTCGACCCTAAACTTACCATCTTCCACCATTGCTCCCACTCAAACGAGGAACCCTTCTTTCCTACGAGTTTATCAGCCAAATAGACCTTCGTCTCGAATACCAGTTGTTAGAAAATTATATGTTACGAAGAAATGGAACACAGAAAATGCATAAAACAAGAGAGACATAGATATATGTGGTTCAGCCAGTTTGGGCTACGACCACCCCAAATATCCAATCCTTCCTTTCTATTATCTAGCAAAATGAAGAGACACAACCTACAGCAGATCCGCTGTAATATCCTTTGTTTTCTCTCACAGTCTCACCTCTCTCTTTCTCGCTCAGAGAATATACATCTATTACACGGTCTCAATACAATGCCCTCATATGAAGAGAGGGGTTTCCTTCTAGGGAAAAAAACCCTAAACTAAACATAAGTTCTACCATCAGATCATCCGCCTAATGAATGACCTAGATTGACTAGAAATTATTATACTTTTACAAGGCAATTTTACATCTGTTTTTAGCTTCGGGGGCGTTGCCCCTAAACCCCCGCTGGGGGATCACTGGCCCCCGAACCCCCCAGCCAGGAGGGATCGGCCCCCCTAGATCCCCGTAGGGGGGCGAAAAGTCCCTCCCACACCCCCCTGCGTGGAGGGGTGTACAAACTTCTTGGGGTATACATCTGGCTGAAACAAAGACCTTTGAAAAATAATGCTTCACATCCAACACTATTATTTTATTGTGACTCATGTATATTTGTTGGAAATATGTTGGTTATATTATGGCTGGGTTTCCATGGTTTATATGTTGGTAAGTTTCTAGTTATATGTTGTACATATGATGTGTATCTTCTATGGATCTTGTCATGAATCATTTAGTTATTGATTAGTTGATGAATGTATGGACTAATAGATGTTTTTGCATCTACTTGGAGAGGGCATATGGCCTTCTTAGTGATTCTCAAATGAATTTCAAACTTTTATGATCATATATGCATTCATGACCTGTAGTTTACATGTTTTCCACGTGTTTGACAAAATTCTCGTTATGTTCTAGGTAGTTTAGGTCAAGTTCTTCCTTCAAGTTTGTATGTTTATCCTTATTTCCATGTCCTTAATGGTTCTAAGTTTGAGGAATTTCTAAGCAGTGGTATGGAGGCTGACTTGGAATTGAGGCTCAAATCTTGGGACTACACCCTTTGAACTAGACAATTTAGGTCATAACTACACCTAGTTAGGCTTGTGCATGTGGTTGGAGGCCTTTTCATGCATGCGTTTGGGGGTTAAATTGTGTGAAAAGGAGCCCCAACTCAGGGTTTGGTCTCCTGGATTAGTCCTTTGACCCTTGAGTGTCTTATAGCACTGAGGGATGAGGTGAATTGTCATTTTGTGGTCAATTTTCAGCCCCACTTACTTAATTGGAGCTAGGAGGCCGAGTCATGTCATAGTAACTCTTCCTCTCATGTTTACTCTGGAAGGCTGATGAAATTGGGAAATATGGGAGGGTTGGTTACAAGGTGGTGTTAGAGATTCAAGGTTCAAGCACTTTGATTGGATGGGTAGAATATGTTTGTTATGCATGCATGTCATTTGTCTATGTGTTTCTATGGATGCAATATGATAGTCATTATTGCAGTTATGTCATCATGTATAGGTTGATGATGTTGATGTTTAGATGACTAATATGTTGATTTTATTATATATACATGTGTCATGAAAATATGGATTGATTGTACAGATGAGATAACCAACCCTGAACTTCACTGAGGGATTTTGATCATATTTTTATTTGGTTTATCTGACATGGTATGTTTGTAGGAAGTAGAAGATCAAGATGACAAGAAAAATGTTGGACTATAGTTCATGTGATTATCCCTATAGATTATATGAAAAACATGGTGATGAGTACTCCCCTGACATAGCAGATACATTGAGAAGTTCGAAAGTAGAGATCATAATTTTAAGGCTTATAATGACCTGATCATTCAGTCACATGAAATAATTTCTAGGGTATAGGAGAAGAAAGAAGATGAAAACACAATGATTCTTTAGAGTATCATATTTGCAGAGACAAGGACCACTTAGGATCAATCATGGATAGAAGTAAAGGACTAATGGGGCATATGGTAGTAGGCCTCAATCAGAATACAAGTTTTATAGGGATGACAAAGTCAGAGATGGTAGGTTCTAGGATACACCTAATAGAAGGGGTAATGAGCATGGGTTCTATTCTAGTTTTGGTTTAGAGAGACAACATCATCATCACCAAGACAATCTGTATAGGAGGAGTGAGAAGCAGTACTTGCCAAAGGATTTTAAGGAAGCAAATCCTCCTACATTTTATGGAGAAATAAAGAAATCAGAAGATGCAAAAGCTTGGTTGCATGGGACGAATAATTTTTTCAAATTGCCTGATTATTCAGAAAAAATGAAAGCCAAGATAACTACTTTTTGTCTTAAAGGAAAAACAGACATTTGGTTAGAAGATGTGAAGAATGTTAGAGGCATCCGAGAAGAGGAGCTGACATGGAGTGAGTTTGAGAGACTTTTTAGGAAGAAGTATCTATCTAAAAGATACTATGATGATAGGGAAAAGGAATTTTATGATTTGAAGGTGGGATATATGACCGATGAGTAGTATATTAGCAAATTCTAAGAGTTGTTGAGATATTCACCTTATCTTAAGCAGGAGAAAGCAAGGATGCAAAGATTCATCAGTGGGTTTCTAATATCATTCAAAGACAGGATTTATTTTGATGAGATTAGATCGTTAGAGGAAGCCATCATAAAGTTGAAGCACTGCTATGAGAAATTGAAGTGCAAGACTGAGTCTAAGTAGGGTTAGAAAGGTAATAAGAATAATAAAGGAATACTTGGGCTAAGAACAGAGAAAAACCTCAAGATACATACGACAAGGATAATTCAACATTGTACAGGAAGTTCATTGTAGTTGACAGCAGACAGGGATATCAATATAAGGAGCAAAGCAAGGGTGATGGCAAGAAGCCTTTGCAGTGTTGGACTTGTGGCCAGTATCATCATAGGAGAGATTTTCAACAACATAAGGGTGGTAGACCATAGATTTTTAATTTCTCAGGAGGCAACAACAGTTGGAGATGTTGGATAGAGTATTCCTTAGATTTATGCAACATTGGATAATATGAAAGTTGATCATCAAGCATCTATTATCGAGATGGAAGGTAAGCATTGTGATCAAGTTTTTTCTATTTTGATTGACCCTAGATCTAAATATAGCTATATCAGTCCTGACATGGTGGATAAGTGTTTCTTGAATAAAGAATTACATGCGAAGTCTTGGTTGGTGTAGTTGGCTACATGTACTAAGAAAAGAGTTCATCATTGGGTAAGATCTTGTGCATTTGAGTGAAACGGTATGTCTACATCAGTGCATCTAAATGTACTTCCATTGGAATCATACAATATGTTGTTGGTTATGGATTGATTGTACATTCAAAGGATTAATGTACATTGTTATGACAGGGCTATTGAGTGTTTTGATGATGATAGAGAGAAGATAATCTTGCAGGGTAAGAATAATTCTACATCAATGACAATGATTACAACTATACAGGCAAAGTGTAGTAGTAGGAAAGGATGTGTACTTTTTGTAGTTCATATTTCCATTAAAAAAGGGAAGTATGTTGATGATGTGGAAGCGTTACAAAGGTATTTGGTTTTGCAATAGTTTCAAGATATATTTCCAACAAATATCTTAGAGTTATCGCCTCATAGGGAAGTGGAGTTTTCTATCGAGTTGATTTCAGGAGAAACACCAACATCGAAGGCACCTTACAGGATGAGCACTCAAGAGTTAGTTGAACTGAAGTTCCAATTTAAGGAAATGCTTGATAAGGGACACATTAGGCCAAGTGTGTCACATTGGGGTGCATCAATATTGTTTGTGAAGAAGGACAATACTCTCAAGTTGTGCATTAATTACAGGTAGTTGAACAAGGTGATGATTAATAATAGGTACCCTTTGTCGTGGAGTGTTGAATTGTATGATTAGTTGAAGGGAGAAACAATGTTCTCGAAGATTGACCTAAGACTAGGATATCGTCAAGTATGCATAAAAGAAGAGGAAATATATAAAATCACACTTTGGACTAGGTATGGGCATCTTGATGGTGCTGGAAATTCGTCAACCAAGGGGGTCTCCCCAATGAAAATTCCCAATCAAACTTCACACCGTTTGGTGCAGGATCCCTTCTGGAAATATGGCCTGACTACCATATATTCTTAGAGATATGCCTCGGCTACAATGTTCAGCACAAGAGAGTAATACATAGGTAATTTCATATTATCAAGTGAGTTTTCCTTGTGGAATGTTCCATTGCGGAATGTATTAGGGTTCTTCTACTTAAATGGGAGAGAAAAGTGAACCTTTTAAGGACAAGTAATATTACTAATCTAGAAAAGACACACAAGCATGTAAATATGAATGAATCACTACACAAACAGTGAAATAGTTCACATAGAAGCAATGATTCTTAAAACACATTACACACCTTCAACAAGATAAGTACCAAAGCCATTGAAATAGTTAAATTTCCTAAGTAGCGATAAAAAGAACATGCCATAATGAAGATAGCATGAAAACGACAATTATTAAAGTGAACAATAAAAAGTGACAATCGTAAACATGTAAGAGGAACTTGTGAAAGTGAAGGTGTGCCCAAGCGATAGTTGGAAAAACTCATCGAAATACAAGAACAATCACAAAAAAGGTGAGAGACTATCGATGTCAATGTGAACTGACTATCAACCTAGGTTGAACATCCCATAGACACTGCCTTAATGGACTTGTGCTATGCCTATTCAAGATTACATAAAAGAGTGCGCTCATGGACTCATTGTGGATTAAGAATGTGTGAGCAGGTGAATTTGACACTCATTGACTAACCATAAAGTGACTATGGAATGAACGACCGTAAGATCCACAGTAAGCTCCAAAATTCAAGTGTAGACGAAAATTTGTGGGGTTTTCGTCGCAGTGACAACACTTGGAAAAACATGGTAGAACTCCAACTTCTCTACCTTGGTCTGGTTTTATGCATAGGGCCTAGTTTCTTAAGAAGTACTAATTCATCGTGCATATTTCTTTGGCTTCCCCACTTACCTTATGTATAAAAAAATTCCCCTTTCATCCTTTCTTAGCTGAACACAATCATAAAACCAACTATATCACAATGTTTTGAATGAGGAGAAGGGTAATTTTATTCACGAGCTTAAGATATTACGAGTATATTTTTTCATCTCTAGTGTTTCTTCGCTACCAATAGCCATAGACAATACCCCAACAGAGTCACTTTAGGGAAAAAAAAATTGCTTCGGTTCTAGTGAGCTTGGACAGTACACCGGTGGATTTTCTTGCTTCACCTCCCTAAGCGAGAAGCCTTTCTCTTCTTTCACCCTTTATTTATTTATTTATTTTATATAGGATTGTGCATCGATACTTATTCATTTCATGGGGTGGGAGAGGGACCCCAACTTATTGAGAGAAGAAGAGGTTGATTCTTCAGAGAAGCATATATAAAACCTTTGATATTAGTTTGCTCATTTAAAGTTTTCCCTTTTCATTCTCTACTTGATTGGATCAATAGGGAAAACATTGAAACATAAAGAATTGAACATAGAAACGAGGCTCCTAGAAAGATATGGGTGTCATCATTTCACACAAATCTCTCCTTATCCAAGAATCATATTTTCCATCAAAACATCATTGACTAAAACGTATGGACCAAGACGGGGAAGAAGGAATAAAGGTTAGCCAAATGTTGTAGTGTCACAAGGCCCTTTTCTATTTTCCACATTGTCTTTCAAGTCAAAGGGAACATTCTTCATGAAAAGTCTTATTAAACGAAAAAAAGAAGAGATAAAATCAAAAGGAAAAAGAAAATAGAGGCTAAACTGAAAAACAAAATGAAAGAAAAAAGTTATAGAACACAAGAAATACTATAGAAAGCGAGTGTAAGATGAATGTGCAAGGGAAAATAGTATGCATCTAGACCTACTCCTAACCTAACCAACTAGAAGGTTTGGTTCAAGTATAATGAAATTTCCAATGTAGCCATCGTAACTACTCCTGACCTACATACACAGAGATATGAGAAATCAAAACAAATATAAAACAATGTGCAACGGAAAAGATAAGAGCTTGAATAATGTGAACAACAAATTGAAGGTCTTACCAGTCAGTAGAAAGATATGTCATAACTAGTACTTCTAATCAACTTTCAATCTCACCTTTTGGATAAAAAACCATAATCAAACAAACCTCAGAAGCTTCTTGTGAATGCAACTTCATCTATACTATCCTCCTTAGAAAGCATGAGAAAATATCTAAAATTGTTATTTGTGATGGATCTTTCTAGGTAACATTTCTCCAACCATTCAGCTATTGGATCATGAAATTCGAAAGAGTCCCCTTGAGACTCTTGAACTCTTTGAAAATATGAAAAAGTGCAGGATCAAGATGAGAATATTGTGAGGGAAAATGAATTTGATCATGTTCAGAGGCTTGTCAAAATAGTGACCACCTGACATAACCATCAATGAAGGTTGAAGTGCCTAAAATAATTGACAAGTACTGAATAGTGAGATAAACCATAAAGATTAATCAATGTGAAACAATTGTGATCAGATATACTAGTGGGAAAATGATCAAAAAAATGATAGTTAATATTATGATCATATGGACCGTTTGTGGCATGAAACTCTCAATTAGAAGGCAACAAAGATAGATCTATTTGAATAGATTTATGAATGCCTTGAAAAGATAGTCATCTTCCTTGCATGATAAATATAAGAAACCATTTCCTTGTAACTAGTGACACGCCGTACTAGAATGAAGATTGTCGAAAGAAGTGAAAAGGAATTTCGATGTAGGATATAAATGAAACCATTTAGGATACAATGAGTGAAGAAGAATTTGATTCATCAAATAACTCATGCATTCATTAGCACTAAAGGTGATTTCAAGTGCAATGAAGAAAACGATTAGAAATATAACATTCAAAATAAAAATTAGGAGATGATGATTTTGAAATGCATCTCATATATGTGATTCCTTCGCCCAAAGATAGTCTTTGAAATTATCAATTTCGCAATTGCAAGCCTTTATGAGGAATACACACTCAAAACCTACGTTAAATACAAAATCCTTTCATTGGAGATGAATCAACTAAAATAAAATATTGAATCAGATCAAATATCAAACATTGAAAGTTTGAAAGGCTGCATCCAAAATATCAAACATATTTCAAGAAGGAATTTACATCCAATGAAACCATGCAAAGGAAATAATTTTGCGAGAAAAACCAGGTTTAACTTAGTTCAGGGATCTTACAAGAGTTGCAGATCCTGACATAACCGTTAACAAAAGTTGAAGTGCCTCGACTTCCTGACAAGTCCCAAAATTTTCAAGGACTGTAAAACAATATTTTGAATATTGAACCAAATCATGCAAGGTGTGCGGATAGATACTACCAGTAATTTCAATAGGACCACTACTAATAGTGTGGTAGCCATATCTATCACTGATTTGACCAGATTTTACGGCTTCAACAACCACATTACTCAAGTCTAAAGATTCTTCTAATCCTAAATCTAGAGATGTATGAATCAAATATATTTCATGAGCAATTTGATTTTACGCATTGCCCTCATGCAAAACTGAAAATGATAAGGAGTAGAGTGGATACTCAATGATTATTGTTTCTTTTTCATCATGCCTAGCCTCATGTTGTTGCTATGACAAGCACCCTCGGAAATTTTTCCTACACTTGAATTTTAAAGCCTACTGCAAATATTACGATTGGTCATTCCCTAGTCACTTCTTGGTTAGTTAATGATTTTGAGTTCCCTTATTGCATTGGAAGTGTCAGCGGTACTTTCTCACACATGATCAATTTGCAACAAGTTCATGAGTGCTTTCTCTGCACAAGCTTGAAAAAGCATATTATGGTCCATCAAGTATGTTCCTATGCAATGTGCAATCCATTTCGACAGCCATTGTGCACTGAAATCAATGGTTTCTCAGTTCTAGCTGCATTTATACTTCTACTTCGGTGAGTTTAGCAAACTGTCGTTGTCACACACCATTGTTTTCATGAGTGTCGTTTTCATTTTTTGTATGTTGCTTTCGCACACCATTTTTTTCGCGAGTGTCATTTTCATGTTTTCGTCTCTTTCATTTTCTTGCATTCACTCTACCTAGTGTTTTTTTCATGTTGTCTTCACTCTGGCATGTGTCGCTTTCACTGTCACCCAGATACCGCAAGTGTTGTTCACATTTTAGCACTTGTCATCTTTTGGCATGTTAAGTGTCGCACAATGTAAATAAGATTGTTTTTGTGGTTTCAAGAGGTTCTCCTTATTCAAATGATTCGATATTACCATGTAAACCTCCATCGCATTCATTTCCAAAGTTTTAAGCATTGTCGCCAAGTGTCATCAAGGTCGTTGTGAACTGTATATTTATTCTCACACTTTCTGTAATTTGTTGTAAAGGTTTTCGCACTGAGGGAAGCATGGTGTTCATGTTTTACTAATGATCTATGTTGTGTCGACAAGTAATCTAAGCATGTTATCAAATTCAATTCCTATCACTATACACATCAGTTTCATTGATCCCACCCTTATCCAAATTTGAAAAAATTTCCAGCTACTTAGCCTCACCCAGACTACCTGAACTACGCATTGTGCAATCCCAACCCTTAAGTTACAACCCTCGCTCTTTACACTACTCAATGTGTTGTTCATGCCTTTTAGGACTGCGCATTGCAAAGTTTCAGTGCTCAATCCTGAGCCTTGGCCTCCAAAATTGTGCAATTCATCCCTCCAACTTGGCCCCAATTGCGCACTGCATAATCTCTGAGCTAAAGCCTCAAAACTAAGCTATTGAACTATGCAACTGCATAATTTTCAAGTCTTCTTTGCCTCCCAAAATTGTACAATTGATAGAAATAGTTCAAAACCCTGTAGCCTGACTCACTGATCCTAAAAAACTACACCATTTTCTTGCATAGTCCAGCCTGAACTATGCATTGCACAGTCTCAAGTATCAAGCCTTAGTCCCAATATATTGAACTACACAATCACCTCGGCTCTATTGTCTTCCAGAACTATACAATGAGAAAAATCAGTGTTCGAGTCCTCACCCTGGCTCCCTAAACTCCCCAACTGCGTAATCATTTGCTCAGTACAATCCTAAAATGCACATTGCGTAGTCTCAAGGCTCAAGCCCAATCCTTAACTACCTATGCTGCACAAATGTGAAGTCACTAAGCCTCTCCCTTGGCCTACCACTTGGTTCCAGCTCATTCAATGGATCATCATGAAGCATCTTATAGTAGGGGTTTATCATACTAGTGTCATCTTGTCATGAGTGGATTGTAGATGTAGGAAATCTATCATGCAATGGGAAGATGATGAAGAAGAAGATGGAGAAGAAGGGCATGCTATAATACACCTAGGGAGCTGAGGAGATATGATGTTCACATGACAAGAAAACGAAGGAACACTAGATTACAAAAGAAGACCAAAGATTAGAACGACATGAACAATCCATCTTATCAACAACCCTCTAGAGGGTATATATGAATAACAAAGCATATCTCTCATGAATATGAAGCATTGGACATCTCCTATTGAAGACAGAAAGAAATAAGCAGTAAGACGGGCAGCCTGGCACTGCCACATCATCATGCAATCCATGTCATCAATGTCATGTCGCTAGTCATCATATGCCACACCATTATTATGGATTATGTAATTATCTATTCAAAATTTGTTGTAAAGTGGAAGTCCAAAGGACACATTCAGAATATGAAGAGTCATGTAAAGTTGAAAAGTCATGGAAACTCAAACAAACATGGGGGTAGTCAAAGAGTCACAAGGAAGGTGAAGCATCACCTCTTGGTTATATACACACCTTAATTATATGAGAAAAGGACTAATTTCATAGAAAAGCACTATATAACCCCTAATTTTTCTACTTCCCCAACTTTTGTATATCATGAAGCACCTTTAATTTCAGAGGAGGAACCTACTACTCCTTTTTTCCTTGTCCTCCTCCTTTTCCATTTTTGACATGGGTGCCTCCATGCAGTGATAATAAAGTTGGTAAATCCACAAATCAAATTCCTAATCCATCTCTTCATCATGCTTCCACTTCTCATGATTCATATCTAATGAAATAAACCTTGGTATGGCTCATGTAACCTAGGGTGAAGGGTAATCCTCTAATTCCACAAGGTGACATTGGAACTCTTAACATAAATCTTCAATCTGGTTCCATTGAAAGTGTTAATTCTTCAATGGGCCTCTATCATCCTCTATTATCTACATGTCATGACTCTGCGTATGGTGATCCACGTGATAAATCTACTCCTCCAAGTAGCCCATCACGCTCTCCTAATTTTTGAGTTGCTAGTTCAAATTGTGATCATATACAGGATTGTTAAGTTACACTGGTAGAGGAGGAGGAAAGTGAAGAGACTTTTTATCTCTCTTCCCCTTTTCAAAGTACCCCATCTCAAGATGATTCACTTCCATTCTTGGGTGGTTTTCAGTTTGCTAATCTCGGTAGTGAATCAAATGTAATAAATTCTTCCAATCAATATGTAGCCTTGGGAAACAATCATTCTGATGGTTATAATTATGTTGATGTAAGTGATGAAAAATTCCCAAGCGCACTAATTTATCTTTCAGTTTCTCATGAATATTTTAATTTAGATCTAGAATCTGATTTAGTTAAAGAAGATGTTTTTCTTGAAACTTCCTATTCATCTCACTATCCCTTGTGCTTTATTGTTTGCAATGCATTTACCTGCGATGGAGATACTCCATGCTCTTTAAGTTCTTCATCTGTTGAGTTAACTTCTCAATTGGCACAAGGTGGTGAGATTATCCATGATGAAAATGAAAACAATCAAATCATTTAGTACTCTTTCCATCCCTCATCATCTCTTCTCTTGCATGAAGACAACTCTTCAAATCAACTTCCTCATGAAATTTCCCCAATTCATACATCTTTGTATTTCTGATAAGAAGAATATTTCAACTTGAGTAATATGGTTGTTGAAGTTGATAAATCCATTCAAATTAGTGACATAGATGTTTGCCATCCGATAAGAAGGGGTTTTATTGAAAGCAGTGGTAGCAATAATCCTCACAACATGCACAGTCTATTTTAATCTTCAAAATGCGATTTTACAATCCTTGAAAGTTTTGGGACTTTCCAGGGAGTCGAGATGCTTCAACTTATGTTGATGGTTCATTCCGGGATTTCAGGACTATGGTAAGCCCCCGGAACTAAGCCACATTTGGTTTCTCTCACACAAGCCTTATATTTTCATGGTTTCACTCGATGAAAATTTATTTTTGAAATATGTTTGGCATTCCAGATGTAATCCTTCAAATTTTCAAGTTTCTACTTATCATCAAATTCAAGAATATTCTTCGACTAATTCATATTCATGAAAATATCTTGCATCAAAGTCATCGAATTGTGAAGTTGATCATTTCAAAGACTATATTTGGATGAAGTAATCATGCCTATCAGATTCATTTTTTAATAGTCACCTCCTGGTTTCTTGTGAATGTTATATTGCAAGCCTTTCCCTTCATCGCACCTAAAATCCTCTTGAGTGATAATGAATGCACGAGTTATTGTGTGAATCAAATTCTTTCCCATTCACTATGTCTTGACTGGTCTCATGTGTTTGTTGTGATGGCACCCCTTTTAAATTATTTCGATGATTATGATTCTTGTACAGTTTTCCACCAGTTACAGGAAAATGTTTTTTCACATTTGGCTTGTGAGGAAGTTGGTTCAATTGTTGAGAACATTTGCAAAGTTGTTCAAATTGATTTATCTTCATTTACTACTAACTAGGAATCTAAAGCTTTAATCGGTTTGTCTGATCATAATACTAACTGTCATTCGTTTTATCATTTCCCCTCTAGTATATTTGATGAAACTTGTTTCACATTAATTAATATTTATGGTTTATCTCACCATTCAGATACTTTTCAAGCAGTGGAGGCACTTTGGCCTTCGATGATGGTTATGTCAGGTCCTCACTATCTTAACAAGCGTTATGAATATGATCATATCTATTTTCCCTCACAACCTTTTCATCTTGATCCCATGCTTTTAATTGAAGATTCATTATTCCAAAGTTGTAAGGATTTTCAAGAGGATTGTTTCGAATTTCATGATACAATTGCCAAATCGTTGGAGAAATCTTACTTGGCAAGATTTGTTGCAAAAGACGGGTTTCGGCCTTTTCTCACGCTTTCTAAGTAGGATGACATAGAATAAGGTGCATTCACAAGAAGTCTTTGAGATTTGTCTGATTATGATTTTTGCTGATAAGGTAAGAATGTGAACTAGATAAAAGTGATGTTCGTGGCCTATACTTCTGTTGATAGGAAAGACCTTGAGTTTTTTGTGCAAATTATACAATCTCTTATCTTTTCCATTGCACATTATTTTATATTTGTTTTAACTGATCACATAGTTGTGATTGTAGGCAGGGAACAATTATGGTAGTGTTGAGGCCTCGGAAATCGCTGCCACAACATTGGGGGATAACCACCCGGTCCGTACCTTGGTACAGCTCCTTTTCCATTTGGAATGGTGGCTCCGACTGGAGATAACGGGACCAGTTTCCCGATAATGAAATAAAAGGGATGGATGGGTGATGAATAGATTGCTTAAGTGATAGGCGACTAGATTATACTATTGACGAAAATAAGGAAACTAATACTAATCCCGGGAACAACTTATTCATTCGGAATGCAGCGTTAAATAATATTTATCTATTTATCAGGCATATAGATGAATCTGTAAAATAAATAAAATATTTTTAATCATTCAAAAATTGCTTCATGTGAATAGTCACAATGAAGCGATAAATACAAATTACTGCATTCACTGTTTATATCATCGATACATATATACAATTGAAAGGGAAGCATGCAATAAACAACCAATAGTGGAATGCATAAGGAATGTTGTAAAAACACACATATATATAAGCGATAATAGCAAGAGCGATTTAAACAACAATTCATATAATGAAAATGAACACAGACGCAGATAATAGTACCATGTGAGCTGTAGATCAATCCGAAACATCAATCGCTATTCAAAATTCCTTCTTCAACATAGAAATGCTTTCAAACAATGACAATAGTGCACATTTGCATAAAAGCCTTCCGCATTAAATTCAGAATAATTGGTCAAGTTTCATAAAAGAATATCCCTGAAGTACAGTAGTGCAACTTCAGGGTTTAAGTCATATACAAAACTTTTATGACCCTTTCTAAATGCATGAAAGGGTCTATAAATACTACTAAGCTAAAAAGATCTATGAAACAAAATCCTACTAAATTGGTATCAGTAAATGCAGTCTATCTCTAAGGGGCGATCTAGAAGTCGGCGAAGTGATTCATGCCTCAGGTTGCTTGCCCTTAAACGTTAGCTGGCTTATCGCGAGCATTGGTTCTACTTCTGGTGGTTTGTTGAGGCGCAAGCTGAATTGGGCGGCGAAGGTGGCATCCTGAATGTTGGGTATAATATACCCAACAACATCGGTTAGGCACTTCAAGGCAGCTCTTTGGCTGTATGGCTTGATTAAGAAGAACCAATAAGTATCCCACGTCAAACTGTTGATTCCAGCGATCAATCTTGCGTTTTTCTCCAGCTCCGGATAGCATGAGTGCTCCAATATATTTGCTGATGTTAATTGACCTGGAGTGCATTGGGAAATTATGTTAGATAAATACAGTGTATTATTTACTAATTCAACCAAATTTCCACTGATTGTCTTGCATCTGGAAATTGCTCTTTCTGCTTTCATTAGTTGCGATTGCCATTCTGTGAATAATATCTATTTGTGCAATTCCAGAATTCTTGGTAGATTAGCTGCCCGGCCTACATCGGAATCTTGCCATTCTATAAAGTTTGTCAGTGTTTCTTCGGCCTGATCCAAGTCAGTCCTTGCTTTGTCTACCTTTTCGCTTATAGATGCTAGCAATTCGCACAATGGTTCTGCTCGTATAATCTGTTGACATAATAGCTTAACCTGATTAATCAATCCCTTATTTAGCTGTAGCGCTTCTACTTTGAACTCATCTATCTGAGGGAGCTTTTTCATTTGCTCAATTTGAGTGGTCAATTGAGCGATTTTTTCATCTTTCGCTTTCATTGTTCCCTCAGTTGATATTCTTAACTGCTCCAGTGCCGCCGATAGCTCCTTTTGCCTTTGTATCATGCCTTCATCAATTCTCTGCTTTTGCTCTTGCAATTGCTTTGTCAACTGATTGTTGTTCTGTTGCTGCACTAGCAATTCTTTCTCCGCCTACTCTGCCCTCTGCTGAACTTCTGATAGTCTTGCCTGTAGTGAAGAGATGTCTTCGTCCTTGGTATTTAATAAACTGCTTACCTTCGATGCTTTATCAATGGTTGTCGCTGAATATGCTCCAGCGAATTGTGATAGCTTGGTTAAGTCATCGGAGGGGTCGAATTCCTCTTTCCATACAACATTGCCCGTCACTGTCAATTCAGGGAATGGGGAAGGTTGATCAGTTCTTCTCCTTTTCCTCTGTCGCTTTACGACAGCTTTATGCTTGGGGCTATAAAATACATCTAAAGGGGGGATCTCTTTAATTTGCAAAACGATCTCTCCCGTTGGATCTTTAGGAATTATCTCTGGTTCTTTTGTTTTGGGTAGGCCGCTGGTTCACCTGAAACCGGTTTCGATGTCGCTTCCTGTGTATCACCTTCTTTAGAAACCTCATCATCTTTTGAGCACACTAGGTTATCAATAATTGTACTGAATTGCTTCCATTGCTGGAGCAAATTCGGATCAACTAATGTATCATTGTTATTCTTAGAGCTGCTCTCTTCTTGGGTCTTTGCTTGGGTTTCTTCTTGTCGCTGCACGTTTTCTGGGGTCACCTCTTGCCTCTGGCTATGTGCTTCCTCCTGCTGTTTTGATGTAGTAGGAGGTGGTGTATTATCTCGTTGTTCAGACTCGCTTGACCTGTTTGTTGTCGGAACCGTCGCTAACAGGTCTAGAGGCAGAGTTTGCAACCTCTGTTCTCTAATTCTGTTAAATTCAACTAGCCCTTCATCATTATAAGCATTTCTGGCAAGCGACTTGACTTGATACAGTGATTCGGCTGATGTGAACAAATCTTCGAATTTGTCTTCTTTGTGCTCGACCTTGGCCAATTTGGCCTGGTCGAGCGCATTGTCAGCGATCTTCCTTGGATCATACTCCTTCTTGTCAGAGTAGCCAGAGTGAGCAAATTCATTTTCCCAGCTTCCTTCTCTGCATGCTTGATATTATGCAGGGTATACACTCCAATTCGTAATGGAAAAGAAGGCCAAATATGTTTTTTAGTTCTTTTCAGGGTCTGGGTAACCCCTTCAGTACTGATTTGATAAGCTACCTCCCTAGCAAGTAGCTTATCGGGGATGTAAAGTGGTAGCACATGTGGCTTAGCCTGACTTCCAAAAACTCTGATGTAGGTGAATTTCTCCTCCTCAAACCAACTTGCTACCGCAGTCAAATCTACCCCTGCTTGCTCAGAAATTTTCGGGGCAGACTTATTAAAAATTGAATAATGAATTGGAAACATAAAACCGTTGCAGATTTGATACAGGTGGTGCTTAGAGCCAATCTTCCACAGTTTTTGATAATATATGTGAATGGGTGTGGGGTATTGTGACGTCCACCTCCATTCCAGCACAGGAAACTCATAATTAAAACACAACACATCCATAACATAGGCACTGTAATAAAATGGTGGAATAACCCTTTCTATGACACGATAGCCAAACCTGAAGTCGAGGATGGCTTTGGCTAACTTGTCGGATAATATAACCGCCCAATCCATGATTTCTCCACTACATGCTCCCTCTATTAGGGGAACCATTTCTATGGTGAAATTGGCAGAGTCATACAATCCCCATAGCCTACACATCATAATTCCAGCATAACAGTAAGGAGAACACAGGGAGTCAACTGAGTACTTACCCGAGGTTTCATGCTTGTGTTTTGCTGGATTCTGTCTCCAGCCTCAAATTGGTTCAGACTCGGTCTCGTTCTCTGCTCGAAATTTCTCCAAAAATGCAGCATTATATTTCTTCTCTTCTCGCGGCAGGTGATACATTAGCCTTAGGTCTTCGGCTCGAAACAAACCAAAAATCCTCCCGTCTGCAGTTTCAAACAGTCTATTGATAATTG
>APFE031589113.1:24279-53460 GCA_000404065.3 Pinus taeda | reverse complement strand
GATTTGCTGGTATTATCACATAAAATTTCTACTTCGGTCACCATTGGCCCTTCTGCTTCAATCAAATTATAAGTCCCTTGCCAAGTGGTCCTGGTGAGTCCTAAGCATGTTGTATCTGATATAAGCCCTTTATTCTTTCTAGTTGGATCAGTGAGAGCTAGCCCTGTGGCTGGCGGAGCATTAGGCATTGTAGTCTTCTTGGATTTCTTTCCCGTTCCACTTTCTTCTGTTTCTATGGAAGAATTCTGCGCATAGTGAAAGATAAGCGCAACACATGCAACAATAACGTGAAATGAACCGAATGAAATATATATATCTAGGTGCATTCATAGCGATCAATCGACTTAAGGCGGCCTTAGGATCAAATCCGTGGATAGATCTCAAGCCTGTTATTCTCATTAAATGGTCGTTACTGCCTGTCAATCTCGTTAATTCCAGTTGCTTCGATTAATGGCTGAATGATTTATTTGAAGCATGATTTAGGTGATTTGACGGTTTGAACGCGGATGAGCAGCTTTCCAAAGGATATGGCCTTAATTACGACTAAATCATATTAAACCGCCTTTATGACTGTTACTTTGAAAACTGTGCTATTTTACCCTTTACGCAATCGGGCATCGGGGAAATGCTAAGTTATTGCATTGGTTTTGTTTGGAATCCCCGATCGCCTATAGCGATATCGCATCACGTCGGGCATAGCTCGTAGGGCCGCTTAGGATGAGGGCATGGTAAGTCGCCGATCGCCGATAGCGATATCGCATCGCATCGGGTGCGGGGGAGCTTCTTTGCATTTAAATATGATTGCCGATTGCCGATATCGCATCGCATCGGAGCAAGGATTAATGCTTATGTTTCTTTATGCTTTTGGCGATATCCGTTAGCGATTTTTGCATCGGCGAAAACCAAGATGTCTCTTAAGTTGAGCTTTCTTTGTCATTGCGATATGCGATCTTGCAATCGCTTTATCGCAATGATAAAGATAAATCGTTTTATGTTGGGGTTTATCGATTGGTTTTATTAAAAAGGCTTTTTAATGATGTTTCCTTTTATTCGAGCCTTTTTTGAAATAGAACTCTAAATTGATACCAATTTGAAACAAAAATTAAAGAAGGGACCCATTTCACATTATAGTTTTAGAATTTTAATGATATGAAATGGGGGGTTGTTGTATGGCACAACAATTGGCGATTCGCTAGAAGAAACAATTATCTCTGAAAAGTATAGAAATACTTAAACTCTTTTCAAAACTGAAATTTTATTCAAAAGGAAAAATTCTAATATAACTAGATATCGTTGCATTCTAAGGAAACAAAACTTTCTTTGCTAATTTCCTCTCTTGTTGAAAATAGATACATTCCAGATTTTTAAATTAGCACTTATTGGTTGATATTGATAAAATAGGAAACTTTGCCAAATCAACTATTAAAATTAACTCCCTTGCCATAGGTAGAGCCTCTGCTGCCAGCAAACGTCCATAGTCTCGGCAGGGATACCTTTTAACCATATCATTGTCTATTGTCCTATTCACTTCAGAGCATGATTAACAAAATGAATTCAAAAACATGTTTTTTCACATTTGTTTTCATTTTCTGCTATTTTATAAGATAAAAAGTCATCGCCCTGGTGTGGTAGCCAGTTAATTGACAATGTCATTCACTGGTAGTGATCTAACCGAACAAGCTGGCTCGTGATGAGACCCCTTGTCTTGCAATTGAAGCCATTACCCTGTGTTGGTATGCAATATTGGTAATGTCGGCTAAACTATTTTCCTATGAACATGGTAAGTAGGCTTGTAATAAGACCTCTTAACTTTTATATCCAGTATTCTCGGAATTACACCCTGAATAATCATGAACTTGGGTAAATGGGATAGACAATTTCCTTCTTAAGATAGGATGGATGACAAGGTAAGAGTTTGAGATGTTGAGTTTGGATTAGCTTCTATTTTAATAGTGATAACCCTTTTATAACCAATTTGAAAAATCTAAAAAGATTTACAAGATTTATAAACTTCAAGAGGAGTTCACTAGGATTGTATTGTAGCTTCAGAATGCAATTATAACTAATTTCCTAGAAATTATTCCTTTTGTTTAATACTTCTATTTGTTAAAAGTAAATATCGCATTGCTTGTTTTCGAGAAACTCTTTGAATACAACAAAGGCCAAAATAGAAAATGCCTTACAGTTTTATTTTCTAATTTTGCTACAAATTATAAAAATGCTATTTAAAAGGAGAAGGGGTTACCTCCTCAGTTGAAAAATTTCTTTAAGATTAGGCCATTAACAGGGAGCGAATCTCTCAACCCTGACAAATCTTGTAGCATGAAGGTCGAATGGCCTATCTTTTCACAGATCTGTAACAGTCCAAGCCACATTTTCTGGAATTTGGTGTGTTTCCCTTTATCTTCATGGGCTTTGTCCCATTTCAGGACTAAATCACCAACTTGAAATTGCTTAGAACGAGATGAGATTGAATAAAATGATGACTTGATGATCTGCTGATGTTTTGCATGAATAATCTTGGCTTTTTCTCTTTCTTCTTCTAATTTCAAGATTTGGTCATGCCTAAGTTGTAAAGAAGAAGAAGGATTTTCTTCAATAAATTGAACTAGAGCTAGAGAGGGAAGAATAAGATTTGTTGGTAATACAACTTCTTTTCCATAAACGAGTTTAAATTGGGAAGAACCTATAGAAGCCTTTTGTGTTATCCTGTCAGCCCATTGTGCAAATATTAAAGATTTGTGCCAGGTCTTGTGATTCTGTTCGATAGTTCGCTTGATAATTTTAATAAGGTTTTTGTTTGTAGATTCTGCCAAACCATTACCCCGAGGATAATAGTTAGTAGAATATTTGAGCTTGAAACCTCTTTTGATTGCGAAATCAAACATAGCATTGCCTGAAAAATAAGATGAGTTATCAAAAACAAGAGCATTCGGGACACCAAACCTGGTAATGATGAATTGATCTATAAATTCAATGATGGCTTCAGAGTTTGTTGTCTTTAGTGGAATTTCTTCAACCCACTTGGTAAAGTAATCGGTAGCAGTAAGGATATACTTGTGCTGTTTAGATGAATTAGGAGTAATTTCTCCAATAATGTCCAATCCCCATTGCTCAAATGGTTGTTCAATGTTGACCGGTTGCAGAGGAAAGGCTGATTTCTTTAGTCTTCCACTTGAAGTTTGACAACTTGGGCATTTCCTCACATATTCATGAGCATCTCTAAACAGAGTGGGCCAGTAATATCCAGCATGGATGACTTTGTGAGCTGTTGTATCAGCTCCGAAGAGGCCTCCCGCTGGTCCGTCATGCAATTCATGCAAGACCCTTTGTGCTTCCTGTTTTTCAAGGCATCTTAGTAAAATGGAATCATAATTTTGCCTAAACAGAACATCATCAATAATGGTAAAAATTTTTGCTTTCAATCTTATGGCCCTTTTATTTTTGTAGGACAAGTTGGGAGGTGTGTATCCATTTTTTAAGTAAAATATTAGATCAACATACTGTGATTCAGAATCAATGACACTTGCCTGATTGATGGTTTCAGGTTGATCTGTATCGCTTGATTCTGGAATGTTGGACGCGCCTGCCAATAACCTGCAAAAACCTTGACCTCTAACAATCTTTGCTGGCTTTATTTCTAGGTCATATTCCTGAAGTGTTGTTACCCAATTTGCCCTTTTTTCTCCCAGTTCTCTCTGGATTAACAGTTGTCTAACTGAGGAGAAAGGAACTATAACCTTTGTATGGGCTTTCAACAGGAAAGGTCTATAATGTTTAACCGCTTTATATACAGCAAAGGCTTGCTTTTCTACTTCAGAATAGTTTAATTCCGCACCTTGAAGATTTGAGCTATAGAATGAAATCGGTGCTTCCAAATTGTGATCATTGATCTGTGTAAGTACTGCAGGGTAAGAGGAATCGGATGCGATGGTATATAATGTAAAATGATTAGAACAATTTGGGGTATTTAGAGCTGGGGCATTGATTATTGACTTCTTGATTAGTTCAAATGCTTCCTTTTCTGGCACTCCCCATTTGAAGACTAATTTTTCTTAATCATAGTTTGAAGTGGTAAAATAATTTGAGAAAAATCTGGAACGAATCTTTTTACAAAATTAATTTGGCCTAAGAATGACTGCATGGATTTCTTATTATGAAGAAAAGGGATTTCAGAAATTTCCTTAATCCTGTCTGGATCGATATAGATGCCATCTTTAGATACAATAAAGCCTAGGATCTTACCTTGATCAAGAGCGAAGAAAGATTTCTTAGGGTTTAGAGAGATACCGTATTTCTTACAGCGTTGGAAGATCTGATTCAAATCATGCAAGTGATTGGATCTCTCTCTTGAAAATACAGTGATGTCATCTAAACAGACAACTACTGTTCTATTAATTAACCCTTTGAAAGCGATATCCATCGCCCTTTGGAAAGTGGCTCCTGCATTAATAAGTCCAAAAGGCATTTTCTGATAAGCATATGTTCCCCACTTTGTTCTAAAGGTGGTTTTGAGTCGGTCAACGGGGTGAATCAGAATTTGATTATATCCTGAAAATCCGTCCAAGAAGGACATTAACTCTTAACCAGCAACTGATTGGAGTATCTGCTCCGTAGTGGGTAATGGGAAATTATCTTTTAGACTTGCCTTATTTAAACTCCTGAAATCAATACAAATCCTTATGTCGCCATTCTTCTTTCTAACTGGTACCATATTGGAGACCCAATTCGAGTATCGTACGGGTAAAATAATCTTCGCTTTCAAGAGTTTGTTGAGTTCCGACTTTATTTGACCCTCTAGGTTTGGATGTATTTTTCTCAACTTTTGTTGAATTGGTTTCTGCTCGGGAAGCATTGGGATAGTGTGTTGAATAATAGATGTGTCATATGTTTTTAGATCATTATATATCCAAGTGAAAACATGTTTATTCTTTCGTAACAGACTAATAAATGCTTCCTTTTCCTCGATAGAAAGTCCTAATCCTAAATTAATGTTTTGAGGATTTTGTTCGGTGCCAAGGTTTATTAATTCAAACCTTAAAGTGGAGCTCTGAAGCTTTGTATTAGATACAGATTTGAACCTGTCTTTGATATCGTAAAGGTCTTCAAGCTTCACTATGCACTTAGGGATTGAATTTTCCTCATGTTTACCTTGTATTTGAGTATCATGCTCATCTTCCTCAATGATTTGATTGTCATAGGATTCTTCAGAGGTCAGAAATTGTAAAATGTCTTCATCGTGGTTAAACACTCTCCAATTGGTTACATTATCTGGAATGGATGGCCTAAAAAGTAATTCTACTGAAAACCTATATGGACTATAGTCTTCGGAAGGGAGCATCTTGGACGCGACATTAGCCAGTAAATCAGCTACGGAATTCTGCGCCCTAGGAATGGAAGATATATTGAATGCTAAAAAATGGGAGGTGAGTTCTTGTACCAACGATTGATAATGCTTAAGATGGTTCGAAAGATAATGGATTGTATTCCTTACCTGCTTGACAATAATTTCAGAGTCGCCGAAGACCTTTAGGTACTGAACTTTGAGGCCGATTGCTTTGTACAATCTTTGGACAAGTGCTTCGTACTCGGCCGTGTTATTAGTGCATTCAAATTCTAATCTACAGGATAGAATTGTTTTTTCTCCTTGCGGGCTGACCAAAATGCATCCTGCTCCTGATCCTTCACTAGACTTAGATCCATCAAAATATAAAGACCAAAATAATGAATTATCTACAGTTTTTGTTACAACATTCTCAGTAACATAACGCATTTAGACCTGTCAGTCTGTGAAAATTTTTCGATCTGTGATGCGAAATTGTCGACTGAGAAAGGGGATGGCTGGGCAATATAATTGCCGAAAAATGACTCTGAAGAATAGTTGCCTAGGATATTATTGTTGAACGCGACTGGCTGATTTTCTTGTTCAAATTCTGTAACAGTGTGGGTCATATGTTTCTCTCGATCAATCTTTATTTGATTGGGCTTGCCCTTATAGGGGAGCCACATGTGTGACCAATCGGTAGAAATATACCCATGGAGTTTTTCTGACCAATCCCTGCTTAAAATTAACCCATAGAATTCAGGTATATCGGCGACTAGAATATCAATCCTTTGGACGATTCTTGGATCTGCCGATAACCTGATTGTTACAGAGTTTATTTCCCCTAGAACTTGAACTTTAGTTCTATCTAACTGCACGATGTGAATAGAAGACTTCTGGGGTTCTATATTCAGTTGGAGCAAACCGAAGCAGGCATTATATTCGAAGATGCCCCAGAATCAATTAAACAATTGTGTAGATTTCGATTATAAATTTCATAAATCAAGAGGAAAGGGGGGGTATGGGAGTTTGATCTATCTCCAATCAGAATTGTGTTGGTTGCCTCAACTCTACCAGCAGGGGGTTGTCCTGAGTCGCTTGCAGCTTTAGTGGTGGGAAGAGGTGAAGAAGGAACAACGTTAAATTCTTTGAGTAGTAATTTTTGCTGATGTTTTAATTTACTAAGTTCAAACATGGTGATGTTTGCCTTAGTTTTCTTCATGTCATCAACAATGTTGTAATCCATCGAATCATAAACTACCAAAGTTTTAGATGGTGAAGGTGTAGTAGAGGGTGATGGCTGATTGTTAGATACTGTCGCGGCTGGCTTTCTAACGGGTACCTTTTCCTTTACGGTATTGGTTCCAGTGCTCCTTTTCTTTGGATTAGCTTGAACAGGTTTGGGAGTACCTTTACTCCTTGTAGTGACAGGAAAGGCTTCTTGTTCGGCATCAGTATCGGAATTAGGGAGTATAAAGTCCCAGATTCCGTGACATTCAACTACTTCCTCTTCTTCTCCTTCGGATGGTGTAACTGTTTCTTCCTCTTCTTCTTCCTCAAGATCCGTGTTTGCATATGATATAACGTTTTGAGGTTTGGACTCGGGTTTCTTGAAATTCCTATATGGTTTCTTCCTTGAGGATTCTGATACTTGTTTCTTGATCTCAACCATTTCGTTCGACATAGTTTTAAGGACCTTTTGAAGGCCCTCCATGTCATATAGATCCTTAGTGTTATTTTTCTTAGAGTCGTCTTTAAAGGAAACTTTTTTAGATTTTCTTTCTTCCAAGGCAGTTTTCTTTTCTAAGGCGATTACACTTTTTTCTACAGCGAGTGCTTCCTTCATGTTTTTGGCTAATGTGGGCTGTTTGGCCCTATCAAGAAATATGGCAATGTTTGAAGGCAAAGCGGTGATATACCACTCGCTTCTAACTTGTTCGCTTGGCTTATCATCAGTGGGGATCTTGTTCAAGAGTTTGTTAAATCTGTAGTTGAATTCCTTGATGGGTTCTCTCGACTCGATCCTTAAATTTGAAAGATCATGGACAAGTGTAGCTAAGGATCTGTCATCACCGTATTTGGTGAGAAACTGTTCTTGGAAGATATTCCAACTTGTGATGGATCTAGAGGGCAAGGAAAAATACCAAGACCCTGCAGATCCTTGTAATGAATAGGGAAACAATCTTACTACCACATCTTCTTCAATGACTCCCTTTAGATTGACTGACAACATAAAATTGTTAATATGTTCTTCTGCAGAAGTTCCAGCATCTGGATTGAATTTGGGTAACCATTTTTTGGGGTAATCGAGTAAAGGATGTAAAGGTGCAGGCATGGTAACCGCACCAGGACTTCTCCATGGTCTTTGGGCCATTTTAGGATTACCAACGATTGCTTGTGTGGTTCCAAATTCTTGATGGGGAGGTGGAAGTACAGACTGAAAAAATGGCGATGTTTGAGATGAAGTCCCTTGGTGAACAACTATATGAAGTGGTGAAGTGGGCGTATGACTTCGCACAGGTGATGATGAAATGGAAGATGATGGGGAAAGGGTTTCACTACCAGAGCCTTCAGCGCTCTTTTTGATCCTTTTCCTTTCAGGTAAAGGAAATTCAGGTGGTTCAATACCTAGCTTTTTGCTTTGGAGTCTGGTAAGATGAGGGGGTAAGCGAAATTACGAAGTCTGACTGCCTTGTGATACTTCAGATCTAGGAGGGGAAATTGAGAAGCCTTGAAGTTTCTGGATGATGGATTGAACTTCAGGGGACTCCGGACTTAACTGTTCTGAAGTATGATGTAATTGCGCAGTAGTGGTTGATTCCTCTTCGTCTCGTCTGGATACTGGAGATTCAGAATGCGAACGAGATGTTCGAGGAGAGGTGGAGGGTGAGTTACTCTTTGAATGGTTTGTAGGTGTTGGCTTACTCGCCATTCATAGCGGATGGCCCTCCTTCTAGTGCCAGAAATGTTGAGGCCTCGAAAATCACTGCCACAACATTGGGGGATAACCACCCGGTCCGGACCTTGGTACAGCTCCTTTTCCGTTTGGGATGGTGGCTCCGACTGGAGATAACGGGACCAGTTTCCCGATAGTAAGATAAAAGGGATGGATGGGTGATGAATAATTTACTTGAGTGATAGGCGACTAGCTTATTCCATTGACAAAAATAGGGAAACTAATACTAATCCCGGGCACAACTTATTCATTCAGAATGCAGCGTTAAATAATCTTTATCTATCTAACAGACATATAGATGACTCTGTAAAATAAATAAGAGACGTTCAATCATTTAAAAGATTGCTTCATGTGAATAGTCACAATGAAGCGATAAATACAAATTACTACATTCAGTGTTTATATCATCGATACATATATACGTCTGAAAGGGAAGCATGCGATAAACAACCAATAGTGGAATGCATAAGGAATGCTGTGAAAAACACACACATATATATATATAAGCGATAATAGCAAGAGCGATTTTAACAACAATTCATATAACGAAAATGAATACAAACGCAGATAATAGTACCATGTGAGCTGTAGATCAATCCGAAATATCAATCGCTATTCAAAATTCCTTCTTCAACATAGAAATGCTTTCAAACAATGAAAATAGTGCACATTTGCATAAAATCCTTCCTCATAAAATTCAGAATAATTAGTCAAGTTTCATAAAAGAATATCCCTGAAGTACAATAGTGCAACTTCAGGGTTTAAGTCATATACAAAACTTTTACGACCCTTTCTAAATGCATGAAAGGGTCTATAAATACTACTAAGCTAAAAAGATCTATGAAACAAAATCCTACTAAATTGGTATCAGTAAATGCGGTCTATCTCCCAGGGGCGATCTGGCAGTTGGCGAAGTGAGTCATGCCTCAAGTTGTTTGCCCTTAAACCTTAGCTGGCTTATCACAAGCATTGGTTCTACTTCTGGCGTTTTGTTGAGACGTAAAATGAATTGGGCGGCGAAGGTGGCATCTTGAATGTCAGGTATAATATACCCGACAGCATCAGTTAGGCACTTCAAGACGGCTCTTTGGCTGTATGGTTTGATTAAGAAGAACCAATAAGCATCCCACGTCAGACTGTTGATTCCAGCGATCAATCTTGCGCTTTTCTCCAGCTCCGGATAGCATGAGTGCTCCAATATATTTGTTGTTGTTAATTGACTTGGAGTGCATTGGGAAATTATGTTAGATAAATACAGTGTATTATTTACTAATTCAACCAAATTTCCATTGATTGTCTTGCATCTGGAAGTTGCTCTTTCTGCTTTCATTAGTTGCGATTGCCATTCTGTGAATAATATCTCTTTGTGCGATTCCAGAATTCTCGGTAGATTAGCTGCCCGGCCTACATCGGAATCCTACCATTCTATAAAGTTTGTCAGTGTTTCTTCGGCCTGATCCAAGTCGGTCCTTGCTTTGTCTACCTTTTCGCTTATAGATGCTGCCAATTCGCACAATGGTTCTGCTCGTATAATGTGTTGACATAATAGCTTAACCTGATTAATCAATCCCTTATTTAGCTGAAGCGCTTCCACCTTGAACTCATCTATCTGAGGGAGCTTTTTCATTTGCTCAATTTGAGTGGTCAATTGAGCGATTTGTTCATCTTTCGCTTTCATTGTTCCCTCAGTTGATATTCTTAACTGCTCCAGTGCCGCCAATAGCTCCTTTTGCCTTTGTATCGCGCCTTCATCAATTCTCTGCTTTTGCTCTTGCAATTGCTTTGTCAGCTGATTATTGTTCTGTTGCTGCACTAGCAATTCTTTCTCCACCTGCTCTGCCCTCTGCTGAACTTCTGATAGTCTCGCCTGTAGTGAAGAGATGTCTTGGTCCTTGGTCTTTAATAAACTGCTTACCTCCGATGCTTTATCAATGGTTGCCGCTGAATATGCTCCAGCAAATTGTGATAGCTTGGTTAAGTCATCGGAGGGATCGAATTCCTCTTTCCATACAACATTGCCCGTCACTGTCAATTCAGGGAATGGGGAAGGTTGATCAGTTCTTCTCCTTTTCCTCTGTCGCTTTACGACAGCTTTATGCTTGGGCTATAAATACATCTAAAGGGGGGATTCTTCAATTGCAAACGATCTCTACGTTGGATTTTAGGAATTATTCTATGCTTCTTTTGTTTTGGGTAGGCCGCTGGTTTCACCTGAAACCGGTTTCAATGTCGCTTCCTATGTATCACCTTCTTTAGAAACCTCATCATCTTTTGAGCACTCTAGGTTATCAATAATTGTACTGAATTTCTTCCATTGCTGGAGAAAATTCGGATCAACTAATGTATCATTGTTATTCTTAGAGCTGCTCTCTTCTTGGGTCTTCACTTGGGTTTCTTCTTGTCGCTGCACGTTTTCCTGGGTCACCTCTTGCCTCTGGCTATGCGCTTCCTCCTGCTGTTTTGATGTAGTAGGAGGTGGTGTATTATCTCGTTGTTCAGACTCACTTGACATGTTTGTTGTCGGAACAGTCGCTAACAGGTCTAGAGGCAGAGTTTGCAACCTCTGTTCTCTAATTCTGTTAAATTCAACTAGCCCTTCATCATTATAAGCATTTCTGGCAAGCGACTTGACTTGATACAATGATTTGGCTGATGTGAAAAAATCTTCGAATTTGTCTTCTTTGTGCTCGACCTTGGCCAATTTGGCCTGGTCGAGCGCATTGTAAGTGATCTTCCTTGGATCATACTACCTTCTTGGTAGAGTAGCCAGAGTGAGCAAATTCATTTTCCCAGCTTCCTTCTCTACATGCTTGATATCATGCAGGGTATACACTCCAATTCATAATGGAAAAGAAGGCTAAATATGTTTTTTAGCTCTTTTCAGGGTCTGGGTAACCCCTTCAGTACTGATTTGATAAGCTACCTCCATGGCAAGTAGCTTATTGAGGATGTAAAGTGGTAGCACATGTGGCTTAGCCTGACTGCCAAAAACTATGATGTAGGTAAATTTCTCCTCCCCAAGCCAACTTGCTACCGCAGTGAAATCTACCCCTGCTTGCTCAGAAATTTTTGGGGCAGGCTTATTAAAAATTGAATAATGAATTGGCAACATAAAACCGTTGCAGATTTGATACAGGTGGTGCTTATAGCCAGTCTTCCACAGTTTTCGATAATATATGTGAATGGGTGTGGGGTCTTGCGACGTCCACCTCCATCCAAGCACAAGAAACTGAGAATTAAAACACAACACATCCATAACATAGGCACTGTAATAAAATGGCGGAATAACCCTTTCTGTGACATGATAGCCAGACTTGAAGTCGAGGATGGCTTTGGCTAACTTGTCGGATAATATAACTGCCCAATCCATGATTTATCCACTACATGCTGTCTCTATTAGGGGAACCATTTCTATGGTGAAATTGACAGAGTCATGCAATCCCCATAGCCTGCACATCATAATTCCAGCATAACAGTAAGGAGAACACAGGGAGTCAACTGAGTACTTACCCGAGGTTTCATGCTTGTGTTTTTCTGGATTCTGTCTCCAGCCTCGAATTGGTTCAAACTCGGTCTCGTTCTCTGCTCGAAATTTCTCCAAAAATGCAGCATTATATTTCTTCTCTTCTTGCGGCAGGTGATACATTAGCCTTAGTTCTTCGGCTTGAAACGAACCAAAAATCCTCCCGTCCGCAGTTTCAAACAGTCTATTGATAATTGGGAGTTCTTGGATTGCCCACCTTACCACATCCGTGTAAGGGAGAACCTGCTCCCGAGCCGCTATTCTGTGTAGAAAGGAGTCGGCCAAGTCTTTTAAATTGGCATCAGATTTGCTGGTATTATCAACATAAAATTTCTACTTCGGTCACCGTTGGCCCTTCGCTTCAATCAAATTATAAGTCCCTTGCCAAGTGGTCTGGTGAGTCCTAGCATGTTGTATCTGATAAAGCCCTTTATTCTTTCCAGTTGGATCAGCGACAGCTAGCCCTTCGTTGCGGAGCAGTAGGCATGTAGTCTTCTTGGATTCTTTCCTATTCCACTTTCTCTCTGTTTTATGGAAGAATTTTGCGCAGAGTGAAAGATAAGCGCAACACATGCAACAATAACGTGAATTGTACAAATGAATATATAATATCTAGGTGCATTCATAGCGATCAATCGACTTAGCGGCCTTAGGATCAAATCCGTGGATAGATCTCAAGCCTGTTATTCTCATTAAATGGTTGTTACGGCCTATCAATCTCATTAATTCCAGTTGCTTCGATTAATGGCTAAATGATTTATTTGAAGCATGCTTTGGGTGATTTGGCGGTTTGAACGCGGATGAGAGGCTTTCCAAAGGATATGGCCTTAATTACGAATAAATCATATTAAACCGCCTTTATGACTGTTACTTTGAAAACCGTGCTATTTTACCTTTTACGCAATCGGGCATCGGGGAAATGCTTAAGTTATTGCATTGGTTTTGTTTGGAATCCCCGATCTCCGATAGCGATATTGCATCACGTCGGGCATAGCTGGTAGGACCGCTTAAGATGAGGGCATGGTAAGTCGCCGATCGCCGATAGCTATATCGCATCGCATCGGATGAAGGGGAGCTTCTTTGCATTATAAGTGTTATTACCGATTTCCGATCGCCGATTTCGCATCACATCGAAGCAAGGATTATTACTTATGTTACTTTATGCTTTGTCGATATCTGATTGTGATTTCGCATCGGCGAAAACCAAGATGTTCCTTAAGTTGAGCTTTCTTTGTCATTGCGATATGCGATCTTGCGATCGCTTTATCGCAATGATAAAGATAAATCGTTTTATATTGGGAATTTTGATTGGTTTTATTTAGAAGGGTCTTTTAATAATGTTTCCTTTTACTCGAGCCCTTTTTAGAAATAGAACTCTAAATTGATACCAATTTGAAACAAAAATTAAAAAGGGACCCATTTCACATTATAGTTTTGGAATTTTAATGATATGAAATGGGGGGTTGTTGTATGGCACAATAGGTAGCTACATTGGAAATTCCATTATACGTGACCCCAACCTTCTAGTTGGTTAGGTTAGGAGTAGGTCTAGTTTCATTTTAGTTTGCCTACACATTCATCCTGCATTCATCTCCTCTAATTTTTCTTGTGTTTTCTAGTTTTGGTTTTGCATCATGTTTTGGTTTAGCCACTCTCTTTCTTATCTTATAGTTTTGTTATCTTGTTGTGTGTTTTCTTTCCTTTCATTTGGTGATACCTTGCATGCATATTATCTATTAGCTCAAAAGGAAATGTGGAAAAATAGAAAGGGCTTTGTGAAACTACAACATTTCACTAACACTATGTCCTTCTTCCTTGATTTGGTTACAACTTTTGGTTGATGATGTTCTGAATGAAAATATGATACGTGAATTAAGAAAGCCTTGTGTCAAACCACGATCTCCATGTCTATTCTAGAAACCTATGGCCTACGGCCGGTTATTATTTTTCATTGTTTTCAAGCTAATCCAATCAAGTAGAGAAAGACAAGGGAAAATTATAAACGAGCAAACCTAAATGAGGTTTCTATATGCTTCTCTAAAGGAACAACCTCTCTTGATCTCAATAAGTCAAGATCCTCTTACACCCAAAAAGTAATAATTTCCAATGCACAGTCCACTTTAAATAAATATATAAAGGTGAAAGAAGAGAAAGGCTTCATGTGCAGAGAAGTGAAGCAAGCAACTCCACCGGGGCACTGTCAAGGTTCACTGGTAGTAGAGAAATGTTCTTGTTCCTAAAGTGACTCAACAGGGGTAATATCCAGGCCTGCTAGTAGTAGAGCAACACCAGAGATAAAAAACTATACTCTGAAAATCCAAAGATCGCAAACTTCATTACCCTATCCTAATTCAAAACATTGTGTGATCGTTGATTGTATGTTTGTGTTTAATCGAGTAAAGAAATGAAGGGGACTATGTTTATGCATGGGGTAAGTGGGGAAGCCATGGTAATATGAACGATGAATCCATACTTGCTAAAGAACTAGAACCTGCATGAAAGAATTGACCAAGGCAGAGAAGATGGAGTTATACCAGTGTGTCCCCAAGTGTTGTCGCTGTGACAAGCGCCCTCCAAAATTTTTCCTACACTCAAATTTTGGAGCCTACCATGGATCTTACAATCAATCGTTCTGTAGTCACTTCTTGGTTAGTTGATTCTTTTATGCTCCCTTCTTGGATTGGAAATGTTGATGGTAATTTCTCACACATGCTCAGTCTGCAACAAGTTAATGAGGACATTCTCTTACGCAAACTTGAACAAGCATAGCACAGTCCATCAAGATTGTTCCATTTTCATGTCCAATCCATTTCAACAGTCAGTGCACACTGAAATCGACAATTTGTCACTTCTAGCTGTGTTTGTACTTCTATTTTGACGAGTTTAGAAAATTGTCCTTTTCGCGCACCGTTATTTCGCCAGTGTCATTTTTAGGTTTTTGAATGTCGCTTTTGTTTTCTTTCACTCTAATTAGTATTGTTTTCATGTTGTCTTCACTCTGTCATGTGTCACTTTCACTATCATCCACATATTCCAAGTGTCATTCACACTTTAACACTTCTCATATTTTGGCATGTTAAGTGTCACACAATTTAAATACGCTTGTTTTGGTGGTTTCAAGAGGTTTTCTTTGTGTAGATGACTCAATATTACCATGTCAACCTTTGTTGCACTCACTACCAAAGTTTTAAACACTGTCGCACAAGTGTCGTCATGGTCATTGCAAAGTGTATCTTTAGTGTCACACTTGTCGTAAGTTGTCATAAAGGTTGTCACACTGAGGGAAGCATGTTTGTAATGTGTTTTAGATGATCTATGTTATTTCATCAAGCACTCTATGTGTGATATTGCATTAAAGTCATGTCACTATTCACATCAGTTTCATTGATCCTACACTTTGCCAAATTTTAGAAAATTTCCAGCAACGTAGCCTCACCTGACCTTCCTAAACTACACATTACGTAGTATCGGCCCTTGATTTGTAACCCTGCCTCTTGACACTATGCAATGTGCAGTTCTTTCCTTCTAGGACTACACACTACACAGTTTCAGTGCTCAAGCCCAAGCCTTGGCCTCCAAAATTGCACAATTCAACCCTTTAGCCTGGCCCCAAATGCACATTGTGAAGTCTCTCAGCACAAGCCTCAACCTTGATCTCTTTAACTGCACAACTCCACAATCACTAGGTTTTATCTACCTCCTTGAGCTACATAATTAATAGAAACAGTGTAAAACCCTATAGCCTGACTCATTGAGTCTAAAACACTGCGCAATTTGTCTGCACAGTCCATCCTAAACTATGCATTACACAGTCTCAAGGCTTAATCCTCAGCCATGACCTCTTGAACTATGGAATTGCGCAATCAACGGGGCCCCTCTGTCTTCCATAACTACGTAATGGGAAAAATCATTGTTCAAACCCTCAGCCTGGCTCCCTGAACTCCCCAACTACGTAATATTTTGCTCGCTCCAAGCCTGAAGTGTGCATTATGCAGTCTGAGGGCTCAAGCTTGGCCCTTAATTCCCTAAGCTACACAAATGTGCAATCATTGCTCATCTCCCTTGGCCTACCACCTAGTTCCAACTCAGGTAGTGGATCATCATGCAACATCTTAGACTAGGGGTTTAATAAACTGATTCCATCTTGTCGTGAGTGGATTGCAGATGCATGAACTCTATCATGCTATGGAAATATGATGAAGAATGAGATGTAGAAGGAGGACATGCTAGAATACACCTAGGGAGATGAGGAGATAAGATGATCATCAGAAAAGAGGACACAGTAACACTGGATTACAACAAAAGACTAAAGATCAGAATCACATGAAGGCTCCATCTTATTCACAACCCTTTGGAGGGTAGATATGAAGAACAAAACATATATCTCATGAAGATGAAGCATTGGACACGTCTCTTATTGAAGACAGAAAGAAAGAATCAACAAGAAGGACAACTTGGCACTTCCACATCATCATGCAATCCATGTCATTAGTGTTGTGTCATGTCTTGTCACGAGTCATCATATGCCACATCATTACCGTGGATAATGTAATTATCTATTCAAAATGTATTCTAAAGTGGAAGTCCAAAGGAAACATTCAGAATATGAAGAGTTATGTAAATTTAAAAATTCATAGGAAGTCAAACAACCATCAAGGTAGTCAAAGAGTCACAAGGAAGGTGAAGCATCACCTCTTGATTATATACACATTCTCATTGTATGAGAAAATGAGTTTTCACCTTGATCCTCCCGCAAAGAATTAGAGAGACAAGCTAGTTCTTTGGAGGAGCAATGAGTGGCTCCAACACTCCATATTGGAGCTAGTGGCATTCATTGTATACATGTGTTTTGGAACTTTTACTTAATATTAGAAGCCTTATGGCCAATATGTTCTTCATGAATGGATTATGAATATTTGTAATGCTATTTTGTGAATGTTTGCAATTCATGTTTTCTTTCATCTATGCTAAATTAGTTGAACTATTTTGGTTATTATGGTACTTATAATATTGAGAATGTGTTGTAAATTTTATTATCACTATCGCATCCTCGTGGACTATTCCACTAGATATTAGACAAATCTTCCTTGTTGCATTGGTTGCAATGACCGTCGCATCTCTATGGACTATTCCGCTTGATGTTGAATGGATTCTTCTTGTTTATCTGTGTCTCTACTAGGGTGGTAGTATTACCTCTCTCTTAGAGTCTCACTTCTCCTCCCCCTCTACAGTAAAAGGACTTTGAAACACATATGACCAAACACTCACTAGGCACACCCCCTTGTTTTTCAAAGGTGCATTTTCACTCCTCTCTCTTGCTGACAATTAGAGCCAAGGCATATCTTTAAGACAACTGACAACCACACTTTATTCTAGATGGGGATCCTATCCCAAATGGTGTGAGCTCTAATTGGTACTTCAGATTGGGAAGACCCCCCTTGGTTGACATATTTCTAGCACCATCAACACCTCACTACCTTGTGTCAATTGAAAAGTTAACTCATCAAATGAAGAACTTGAAGAGCATGGAGTATCTTTATCGCAAGTAGATGCATCACAAATAGTAGAGCACAAGGGATAGTGAGATGAAGAGGAATTTTCGATAAGAAGATATTCTTTGGCTGGATCAGATTCTAGATATAATTCTTTCAAATCAAAATCTTCTTGAGAAACCAAATATCAATTTGTGCACTTGGGCGTTTGCCATCACATGCACCAACAAAGTCATCATCATCAAAATGATTGTTTTCCAAGACTACGGATCTAATTTTTTTTATTTAATTTGATTCACTACCAAGATTAGGATATTGAAAATCATCTAAGAATGAGGGAACATCAACTTGATATATAGGGTTTTGAAAGTGGGAAGAGAGGTGAAAAGTATCTTCATCTTTCTACTTCTCTACCTGTATAACATGACAATCTTGTACTTGATTTCATTTTCAACCAACAACTTGAAAATTAGGAGAGTGTGAAGAGTTAGATGGTGGAGCAAATTTATCAAGTGGATCATGGTACAAAGAGTCATGGCATGTAGATGATAAATGATAATAAATGTCCCTAGAAGAAGTGACACTTTCAGTGCAACCAGGTTCAGGACTGGGGTTAAGAGCACTAATGTCATAATAAAGAATGAAAGAATTAATCTTCACCTTAGGCTCCATGAACCATTCCAAGGTTTCCTCCATTGGATCTGAATCATGAGAGGTGGATGAAGGTTGAATATATGGGTCAACCATTCGATTTTCAAATTTCCCAAGTTTGACATCATCACAAGGAGCCACCCACATCAAAAATGGAAAAGGAGGAGGAAAAGGAATAAAAGGAATCGTAGGTTCCTCCTCTGAAATTATAGGTGTCTCATGATTTACAAGATTTGGGGAAGTAGAAACATCAAGGGGTTCAAATTCACCATGTAAAAAAATATGAACCAAATGATCAAACTTTTGTTTCAAGAAATCCCAATCCATACCTTCTTAAAAGAATTCATAACATTTGTGAAGGAATCGATAAGAAAAATCCTCAATTGATTCATTAGGGTTCGGTCTTAGCTAATTAATTATTTTAATAACATCATGTTAATGTTACCAATCAAATGATAAATGAGGCTCCTTAATGAGGTGTTAAAAAGAATGAATGGAAGTAGGTGGTAGGTTATGACACCATCGGTTAAATAAACCTTCAAGTGTGAGGCAGAAAAGGATACAAGCCACATCTTCACAACCAATTTCATATTATTCATATAAATTAAGAAAAGTAGATGCATTTTTGGTAATGGATGTATCACCCTCACTGTCAAACTTAAATAGTGACAAGTAATAAAATTGTTCCGCGGAGATGAAAAGTTTACCATGGGATAGGTTAGAGAAAAATTTCAGGATTATGATTTGGGGAAGGTCCATTTAAGATAAGAAGTTCAAAATAGACTCAACATGCATATATTTTCATATGGCCCTCCTTCTAGCGCCATTTTTTGATGGTGTTAGAAATCCATCAACCAAGGGGGTCTCCTCGATGAAAAGTCCCAAGTAGACTTCACACCATTTGGTGTGGGATCCCTTCTAAAAATAAGGCCCGACTGCCATATATTCTTAGAGATATGCCTTAGATACAATGTTCAACACAAGAGAGTAATACATAGGTATTTTCATAATAGAAAGTGAGTGTGCGTTGTGGAATGTTCAGTTGCAGAATGTATTAGAGTTCTTTTACTGAAAGGGGAGATAAAAGTGAGCCTTTTAAAGTCAAGTAATAATACTAATCTACAAAAGACACATTCGCATGTACATATGAATGAATCATTGGAAAAATAGAAAAATAGTTCACATAGAAGCAATGTTTGTTAAAACACATACAACTCACCTTCAACAGGGTATGTTCCAAAGCTGCAGAAATAATTCAATTTCATTAGTACAGATGAAAATAACATACATTGCAAACATTCAAAGAATAGTCTTACAGTATTTACGACATACGCATGAAAATGTGATAGTTCAACGCGCTTCTGAATAAAGCAAATTTTCCAAGATACATCAAGACAGTGAACACCACTAGCACCAATAGTGGAGTGTTATAGCAACCACTTTCTCCTCCAAAAGAACTATTTTCCTCTTTTATTCCTAGTAGGAGGAGCCAAGGTCAAAATCCCTTTGCATGAGTTATGGGGGTGTACATATAACAAATGGGGTGACCTATCACCTCCTTTGTGACTCTTGGACTACCCTCATGGTTGTTTCAATTCTCTATAACCTTTTGACTCCTTCATGACTTTTCACATTTTATACATGGATCTTGGACTTCCACTTTAAATTACATTTCATATACATTAAAATTAAATAATCCACCAATGATGTGGCCACTGATGGCATGAAACTTTGACAAGATATGACAAGATATTGATGACATGGAAATTTCAAGCCATTCTTGTTGCTGCTATCTTTGAGTCTTCTTGAGAGATGGTGCATGTTCTTATTATTCCTCCTCCATAAGGATTAAAAGTAGGGAGTCTTCAATGTGATGTTGGTCACCAAATATTGCTGCAAACTGGTGTACCTTTGTCTTCCGTGATTTATCAACTTGTCTTTGTAGCTACAATGGATTCTTCTAGTAGGGGCTCTTTCCTCATCTTCTTCATCAGCATCCTGTCATGACATAAAATGATACCTGCAACCGAAATCCACTCATGACGAGACAACATCATTCTGATAAAGCCCTAGTGTAGCATGCTTTATTATAACCATTGGCTGAGCTAAAACTGGTTGATAGGCTAGGAATCATGCTCAAGGGCTATGCAGTTGCACAACTCAGGAGGTAAGGGGCTAGGATTAAGCCTTGAGACTGCATAGTTCATAGTTAAGGAAATCAAGGGATAGACATCTGTGTAATTGAGGGGCTCAACGATTTAGGTTGAATGCTTGAGGCTTCAAGAGGTTACCCATTGCATAGTTCCAAAGGGACAAAAACCTAAGGTTTGCACATTTGCTCAATTGAAGAGGTCAAGGTTGAGGCTTGCTGCTTGAGACTGCCAAAGTGAAGCCAGTAAACAATGATGAGATTTAAGTATAATCACATACTTAGAAAAGCTGACAACACAACATTGATCAGACAGAACACATGAATAACATACTTCCCTCAATACAATGACATTGTCACATGACGTTTCCCAAGTGCGACACTAAAGGTGCACTTTGGGACGACAGTGACGACACTTGTCCGACAGTGCTTGGAATTTTGGGAATGAGTATGATACATGTATAAATGATAAGAATGACTCATTAACATCAAGTTTACTCCTTGAAACAAACCAAAAATACATATATGCGACGTGCAATGTTTGAAATTATAAAATATAAAACTTGCAACAATAAAAGGAAAGTGCAAACGACACTTGCAAAATGCGAACGATATTGAAAACAACACATGCCAAAATGATGCTATCATGAAAATGATTGTTATTAAAGTGATAAAAGAAAAATAAATAGTTTTAAACATTAAAGAAACACTTGCGAAAGTGAAGGTGCACCAAATTGACAATTGGAAAATCTCACCGAAATATGAGAACAATTGCGAATAAAAGTGGAAGAATTTTGATGTAAGTGCACATTAATCTTTTACCTAGCTTGAACATCACACAGACACTTTCTTGATGGACTTGTGTTATGATTGTTCAAGCTTGCATAAAAAAATGTGCTCATGGACTGGTTGCAGACTAAGCATGTGTGAGCAGGTGACTTTGACACTCATCGACTGACCATAAAGTGACTACAGAATGAACGATCATAAGTTCCACAGAGGCTCCAAAATTCAGGTGTAGACCAAATTTTGAAGGGTGTTTGTCATAATGACAACATGGGATTATGTGTTTGTAGTGGTTCATTTTGGTTTGACTAATGCTCTAGCTATTTTGATGTGTTTGATGAATATTTTGTTGCGATATCTAGAAAAGCTTGTGATAGTATTCATTGATGACATATTAATATATTCTAAGAATAAGTAAGAGCATGCAAAACATCTAGAAGAAATTTTAAGATTTTTGAGAGAGCATTGGTTGTATTCCAAGCTTAGTAAGTGCAGTTTCTTTCATACATAAGTTCATTACTTAGGGCATGTGGTTTCCAAGGAAGGTATAGCAGTGGACCCAGAAAATATCAGAGCTATCATGGAGTGGGAAACTCCTAGGAATGTGGATGAGGTCAGATCATTCATGGGACTAGAGGGTTATTACAAGAAGTTCATCAGGAACTTCTCATGGATTGTCGATCATATTACATCCTTGCAGTGAAAAGAGAAGAAGTTTGAATGGACAGAGGAATGTGCGGTTAGTTTTGAGTAGTTGAAGCAGTTGCTTACAAATGCTCCATTTGGATTGTAGATCCAGATAAAGAGTTTTGGTGTGTATAGGTTCTTGCAAGAGGGAACTTGGTGGAGTTTTGATGCAGGAAGGACAAGTGGTATTCTACGAGTCAAGGAAATTGAATGAGCACGAGTAGAATTATGTGACTCATGATCTTGAGTTGGCAGTGACCATCCATGCGTTGAAGATGTGGAGACACTATCTTCTTGGAAGGAGGTTCATTTTGATGAGTGATCATAGTGCGATGAGGTACTTGTTTGACCAACCTAATTTGAATGCTAGGCAAGTTAGGTTTTTGTCTACGCACAGTGAGTTTTATTTTGAGATCAAGCACATAAAGGGTAAAGAGAATAGGGTTACAGGTGCTCTTAGCAAAAAAGTGCAGGTAAATCACATTGCAACTATGATATTATATGGGATGGAATTATAGGATTAGATCTTACAGGTAGGACAACAGGATGACAAATACCAACAACTTAAGCATAGGTTACAACAACAGGGCACGAGTGAACATGATATGGATTATCATCTCATGATAGATGGTTTGGTTAGATTTAGGGACATGATCTATGTGCCAGATAACAATGAGCTCAAGAACCTTATCTTGCAGAAATTTCATATCATGTCGTATTCAAGTCACTCGGGATATGAGAAGGCATTAACAGTGGTTAAGTAGTTATACCATTGGTTGAAATTGAAGAAAGAGGTGGTTGAGTATGTTGTGAGATGTTTGGACTGCCAGTAGATAAGAGTAGAGTGTAATCATCCAGGTGGTTTATTGTAGCTGATTTCGATTCCAAAGTGCAAATGGGAGGTATTTTACATGGATTTCATTACAGGTTTTCCAAGGACATCTAGACATCATGATTCTATTATTGTTGTGATTGACAGGTTGACTAAGGTAGCTCATTTCATTATCGTTAAGTATATGAACTCAACTAGTGACATGGCTCAGATTTTCATCAACGAGATAGTGAGGTTACAAGGTTTTCCTAAGAATATTGTATCTAAAAGAGATGTAAAGTTCACTTGTAGGTTCTATAAAGAGTTGTTTGCATGCTTGGGTATATGTTTG
This sequence comes from Pinus taeda, assembly GCA_000404065.3. Taxonomy (NCBI): domain Eukaryota; kingdom Viridiplantae; phylum Streptophyta; class Pinopsida; order Pinales; family Pinaceae; genus Pinus; species Pinus taeda. The sequence continues at coordinate 30,730 of APFE031589113.1, read as the reverse complement.
GCTTTTAGTACAACTTATCATCCGAAGACATATGGACAGACAGAGAGGGTCAATAGGATTCTTGAGGACATGTTGAGGATGTATGTCATGCATCAGCAGTGGAAGTGGGAAAGTATCTTCCATTGGTAGAGCTTGCGTACAATAATGGGTATCAGGAGTCATTGAAGATGAGTCTGTTTGAGGCACTTTATGAGTAGAGTTGTAATACTCCTATTAGTTGGAGTGATCCAGTGAATAGGGAATTGATTGGGCCAAATATGTTGGCAGATATGGAATAGGAAATGAAGTTTATCAAGTAGAATTTAAATGAAACATAGGATAGACAAAAGCGTTATGCAGATCGCCACAATATATTTAAGGAGTTTCAGGTTGGGGAGATGTGTACTTCCACATCAAGTCCAAGAAGAGATCCATGAGAATTGGATCATGTGCCAACCTAGCACCTCAATATTGCGAGCCTTTTGAGATCCTTGAGAGGATTGGACTAGTGGCCTACTGACATGCACTTCCTTCGATAGTGAAATGCCATGATGTTTTCCATGTTCCATTGCTTAATATGTGAAAGATGTTGATCATCTGATAGATTGTTTTGTATTGCAGGTGGAGCTAGAAGGTGAATTTCAGCTAGAACCTTAGTGAATTTTGGAGCGAAAGATGCTCATGCTCTAGAATTGAGAAATCGAGCAAGTTAAAGTGCAATGAAAGCACTTTGGGCTCAATGAAGAGACATGGGAGATGGTTGATCAAATGTGAGCTATGTATCCTTCTCTATTCGCTAGTTGGCCAGAAGTATTATGGTATATGTGTTTGATGGTGTGTTTTGATTATGTGTATATATATTCATATGTATGTAAGTACTACATTGAGCTATGTTATAAAACTCTAATAAGTGGTATTACATTCATTGTGTGATGGTCATGGTCTCAGCAGTATGATATGATGTAAATGTTGTTTTGATTTGTGTTATAAAGCTCCATGGGCAACATGTGTTTTTCTAGTTTATAAGTGTCATTAACAATGATGACGGTGTTCCCCCAACGGGGAGGGTTTTGTAATAACCCTTAGTTGATTTCCTATATAAATAAAACAATAAGACCAAGGTCATAGGACACACAAGATGAATCTTGGGGAAAACATAGTGATGGATATGACTGGTGATTAATTAATGGCTATGGAAATTGGCAAAGGCATTGGAAAAGGATAAGAGGAATTAGTTGGCATTTTATTTATGAAATAAAGGAAAATAGGAGAAAAGAAGAAGGGTCACAAATTTTCATGTGAGGAAAAATGAAGGAAAATGAGAAAATAGAGGTCTTAGTAATAAAAAGGATTTTAATGATCAATTCACAACCTTTTGTCAATTTTAGGTTGGAGCTCTCTTCTATTTAGTCATTCTCTCATAATCTTACACAGTTTGAGTATTGTTGGAGAATTCTTGGAGCACTTTAGCATATGAAAGAAGGAAAAGGAAAGTAGGAAAGTGCAAGGGAACAGGTGGATCAACAACTATAGCAATATTTCTTTGTAGGTAATAGATTGCATGTGTGATTTCCTTACTGATTTATGGATGCATGGTATATGCTATTAGGATATTCCAAAACATAGGAAATAGTTAAGGATAACTTGGTCTAGTGTAGAGTTAGCTAAAGTGTGTTTCTTTACCATGTACATTTGTAACTTACAATCCGACGGTCATGATATGTTCTAGACATGAAGTGATCTGACGGTTCATTCTCTCCTTGGTACTACCGACACCTGATCCGTGGCTTAACACTCGATTGGTCCATGATCTCTATTTAAAGATCATGGAGGGTCATTTGTAGGGTGACAGTTCATGAGAGAAGCTTATGTAAATTTTATTTCTTTTATTAATAAATTGCTTGAAGTGGCCGCGTTGGCTAAGGTCGTGGATTGTTTCCCTCTTTGAGGGTTTTAACCACATCAAGGATACTAGTGTATTGATCTGTGATCTGTTTGTGAGCGACGTCCTTTGGTGTTCTATATGAGGAACTCACCCTATAAATTCCTACATGGTATCAGAGCTATTTGAGGGCCGCATCTGTTGGTGATCCAAATCGGAAGTCGGTACAACTGCATTCAACTGTAGTTTCCTATATCTACTATTTCTGACTGCTTTCGAGCTGAGAGGACTGCTCTATTCTATTAGGAGCATCTGTTCCAATGAGGAACCCCTTTCGTTTCATGCAAAAAGGTTTCCGGTAGCACTAGCTACATCATTTTTAAGATTTGGAGGTATATAGTGTTTATTTGCAGTTTTAGTATTTATCTCTATTTATTTCGGTTTATTTATATCTCTGTTTTTTATTACTGGATCTATACCTTTCATTTCTGTGTATGCTCTTTGTCCCGTGACTCTGTGCGATCTGGGCAAATCAGAAACATAAAGGAAGGATTTTTCTCATGTGTATGCTCTTTTCCATCATGCCTTAGTGCGATCTCGAAAAATCAAAAACATTGAGGAAAATATTTAGTTTCTGGCAAAAGCTAACTTCAAGCCATAAGGTTTGGTTTTTTTGTAGTTTTCTTTTTTTTTGTAGGCAAAAAGAGATTTTTCAAGTAAGCACGCACCCCAAAGCTTCAGTGACTAAAAAAAAACCCTTCCTCTTTTCCAAAAATTACTAACCTTTTAAACTAGCTCACTTGGTCCAAAGTTACTTTATGAGAATAGACGTCTTGGGTTCAAGTCTTTCTTTTTGTTGAGTTACTTTTTTGAAAAGCACATGTAACTTATGTTTTAAAGTTACTTTATGTAAAAGTGTTCTCACCCATTATAAAAAGTGAGTCACTTTCCACACATTCACGCACTTCATCAGCATCTTCAACAACTTTTCTTCAAAAAGCCATAACTTCTTCATCCTGAAGCCGTTTCTAGAGAAGTTTTTTTTTTAATCAGCCTAATGTTTCGAGATATTTCCATTGGAACACTTAGTTTCATAATCCACATATTTAATTTCTATTAATATGGAAAGTCCATTCCAAGTTATTCTTGACGGCACCAACTACTTCCAATGGCGGTCCTACATTGTCGATTTACTTAGAAGTAAAGGTATTTACATAATAGCCTTAGGCCAGGAAACTAAACCTAAAGATCAAGATAAGGCGGAAAAATGGGAAAATAGGCAAGATCAAGCACGTGGGTTGATAGGGATGTTTATTTCCCCAAACCTTAGATTCCATATCGCAGAACTTGATAGCCCAGATGAAGCAATGAAACAACTTACTAAAGTTTTTGGAATTAAAAATGAAATTAGAGCCCATCAACTCGAACATGAGTTGCTTACGTTGGACCCCAATAATTTTTCTTTCATTGAAGATTTTTTTTCCAAGTTCAAGACCCTTAGAATTCTCTTGGAAGGTGTTAAGGTTAAGAAAGAAGATGGTAGCCTTATCTATTCCATTCTTACTAAGTTTGGACCAACATACTCTCTGTCTGTTTCCACCTTCCATTCTACTAGAGAAGCTTTCATTTCTTAAGGACAAGACTAGAAGCCCCCCTCTTTTGATGCCTTCTGTGATTATTTAATAAGAGAACAAGAAAATTACATCTTGGTCTTCTTCATCTTGGAAACTCTTCTAAGAAAGCCTTAGCCACCTAGCAATAACTAGATTTAAATAGTCCTAAGAAGTAGTATCCTAAAAAGAATGGTCCTAAACCAAACAAGGGTACTAAGCAATTTCAGTCTCAAAATGAAAAATAATTTCAACAAAATGATAAGGAAAATAAAAACAAAGGGAAGAAGACTGATCGATATTGCCACTTTTGTAATTGATGGCCACTTAGAATCCAAATGCTTTAAGAAGATGGAAGCCTTGGAAGCAGCAATGAAGAAGCATAACATCCATTTGGAGCACTCTTCAACTTCAACTTCATCTTCAGGAATAACAGTTTCTGCATATGGTTGTCAAGCATCTTGTTCTGGTTATGCACTAAATGTATCTTCTTCTTCTCATTCTCATTAGTGGCTCATTGATTCTGGAGCTTCTTATCACATGGCCAAAAACAAAGCCATGTTTTCTTCTTTAAATGATTGTAACACCAAAAATATATATGTTGATGATGATAGATCTCTTAGTGTTGTAGGGACTGGAACTGTTCATCTAGACAATGGTCAATTTAATGATGTATTATGTGTTCTAACCTTATCCTGCAACTTTCTATCTATATATCATATAACTCATTCAGGTGAAGGTAAAATCGTTGAATTTTCACATCACGATGTTGTAATTAAGGACCTAAGAGATCCTAGATAGATTTTAGCTACTGGAATCCTTGATGATTCTACATGGTTGTATAAGTTTAACAACTTTGGATCATCAAATCTTCCCTCGGTATTTGTTGCTCATAATGATCAATTTGGTCACTTAAACTATCACTCCCTTCAAAATCTATGTAAGGAAAATATGGTGACAGGTCTTCCTATGGTATCTTGCAGAGATGGTGTTGGTTTTGGATGTGTTCTCGGAAAACATCATCGGGATAGTTTTGAAAAACGTGCCCCTTGGCATGCCTCAACCCCTTTACAACTTGTGCATGGTGATTTATGTGGTCCACTTCCAGTTGTTTCATTCTCTGGCTACACGTATTTCTTAACTTTCATTGATGATTTCCCCAGATGCACTTGGGTATACTTCTTGAAACTCAAGAGTGAAGTATTTAACATGTTCTTGGCCTGTAAGGCCTTTGTTGAGAAACAATTTGGACATCAAATTCTTAAGCTAAGATCTGATATTGGCAGAGAATATGTTAACAACAAATTCATCAACTTTTGTACTGAGCATGAAATTCAAATGCAACATATTGTTCCATATACTCCACAACAAAATGGTGTAGCTGAAAGGAAGAATCACACCTTAAAGGAAATCTCTAATTGTATGATTCAATATAAAGGACTTAATCTTAATTTTTGGGCAGAAGCAATTAACTGTGCAAATTACATAGTAAATCGCACTCCTACTAAGGTTTTAAAGAATATCACTCTAGAAGAAGCATGGAGCTCAATTAAACTAGATGTAAGTCACTTTCTTGTTTTTGGAAGTGAAGCACGAGGCCATATTCCCGATGAGAAACATAAAGCCTTAGAACCTAAGAGTGAAAGATTTATTTTTGTTGGATATTATGAATATGTCAAAGGATATAGACTTATTCCACTTAAGTCCAAAAATGTTATCATTAGAAGAGATGTAAAGTTTGTTGAAAATATATCAGCCTACGAGCCTAGTTAGGCGGATGTGCCACCTCTCTCTATCCCTTATACTTCTGAAAACATTTCTTCGTCAGATGATGACGGCAAGGATGACAATCCTCCCCCAGCTTCTCAGGATCCTCCTTCAGCTCCTCAGCTTCCAAAATGGGTCCATGCTACTTGGGATGTAACAGGTTCTTTTGTAGGTGATGCTACAGACCAATGACGTACACGTTCTCAGTTCAATAGAGCCTCTTCTTTACTGGTTCAAGCTTTAGTGAATCATGATCCTGACACCTTTGTAGAAGCTTCAGACCATCTAGATTGGGACACAACGATGAATGAAGAATATCATTCATTATTGGCAAATGATACATGGGATCTTGTTCCTTTTCCAAACAGAAGAAAACTCATTAGATGTAAATGGGTTTATAGAACCAAGTTTGGGCCAGATGGAAAAGTTGATAAACGTAAAGCTCGTCTTGTTGCTAAAGGATTTTCACAAGTTGAAGGCATTGACTATACTGAAACCTTCTCCCCTATTGCCAAAATGAACTCTATCTGGGTTGTGCTTTCCCTTGCTGCCTCTTTCAAATAGGAAGTCCATTAGATGGATGTTAAATCTGCCTTCTTGTGTGGGGGCTTGCATGAAGAAATATATATGGAACAACCTCCTAGCTTTATAAAATCAGACTCCAACCTTGTATGTCGGCTTAAGAAATCCCTTTATGGTCTCAAGCAAGCCCCTCGAGCTTAGTATGCCAAAATGGATAGCTTTCTTTTAGATACTAGCTTTTATATATGTCATTCTGACAATACTATTTACACCAAGAAAGTGGGTAAGTCTCTTATCATTCTTGTTCTTTATGTTGATGATCTTATCCTTACTAGTAGTGATCCCAACCTTATAAACCATGTGAAGTTCAGCCTTAAAAAGAAGTTTGAAATGATAGACTTAGGACACTTGCATTATTTTCTTGGTCTTCAAGTCTTGCAAACCAAGGAAGGTATTTCCCTTTACTAGTCCAAGTATGCCTGCCACATTCACATGGAAGACTGTAAGCCAGCCCCTTCTCCATTTCAGTCTGGAGCCAAATTTTGTTAGGTCCCTATAATACTAGTGATTACCCCATTACTATTGTAGTTGTATCCCTTATTAATATTGTTGTACCCCTATTTCCCCCATATTGTTATTATTGTGCCCCATAGAATCCCTCTATTGTTATTTTTGTGGCTTTATATTATTA
>APFE031589113.1:0-15485 GCA_000404065.3 Pinus taeda | reverse complement strand
AGGAGGTTTTGTCATTTGAATCATCAAGGAATCATTCATTTGTGTAATGTAAAGGAGGTTTCCCCCTCGAAGAGGCTAAATTCTAAGGCGTTGATCTATCTTTTCTATATTTTTGTGAGCTGGTTTCATAACAAATTTTCAGTCACTTGTACTTCCCCTGAAGTTGATGCTACCTTATACCATTGGCTTGTAGGAAAAATTTTGTATCTAACCCATACCCGTCCTGAAGTTTTCATTTTTTGTTGGCCTTATATCTCGGTTTATGCAAAACCCACATGAAAGTCATTGGAAAGCAGCTAAAAGAATACTTCATTATGTTCGAGGTATAGTTCAGTTTGGGATTCATTATAGTGCAGAAGCATCTCCGATATTGATTGGTTTCACTGATTCTGATTGGACTGGTGACCCTAATGATTGGAAGTCTACTGCAGGTTATGTCTTCACTCTTGGTTCTAGACCTATTACATGCACTTGCAAGAACAAAGGTGCCATTTCTCTTTCTTCAGCAAAAGAAGAGTATCGTGGTGCCATAGAAGTTAGTAAGGAAGCCCTGTGGCTTTGTCAGATCCTGTCAGAGTTTGGCTTTCAGCGGCAACATCCCACTACACTTTGGTGTGATAATCAAAAATCCATTCAACTATGCAAAGATCCAGTCTAACGTCGGTGCAGCAAAAACATTGAATTACACATGCACTTCATTAGAAATATCATTCATGACCATGTTCTTGAAGTGCAATATTGTTCAACCAATGATCAAGTTGCAGACATCTTTACAAAGGCTGTCATAGAGGCGAGGTTTACTAAACTTTGATTTATGGTTGGAGTTCAAGAAGTTGTCACTAAAGGGGGATAAGCTCTCATGCCTCCTTCCTTCTCCTATTGTGTCATATTTGTACATCCTTCAATCCTATCCCAAGTTGTTCTTAAGGGGGGACATTAGGATATTCCGACACATAGGAAATAGATAAGTATAACTTGGTATAGTGTAGAGTTAGGTAAAGTGTGTTTCTTTAGTATGTGCTTTTGTAACTTACAATTAGATGGTCATGATATGTTCTAGACATGAAGTGATCTGACGGTTCATTCTCTCCTCGGTATTATCGACACTTGATCCATGCCTTAACACCCGATTGGTCCATGATATCTATTTAAATAACATGGAGGGTCATTTTTAGGGTGACCGTTCATGAGAGAAGATTATGTAAATTTTATTTCTTTTATTAATAAATTTCCTGAAGTGACCACATTGGCTCAGGCCGTGGACTATTTCCCTCTTTGAGGGTTTTAACCACTTCAAGAATAATAGCGTATTGATTTATGATCTGTTTGTGAGCGGTGTCCTTTGGTGTTCTGTCTGAGGAACTTACCCTGTAAATTCCTACATATGCATGTGGTTTTCTGGTTATGTGTTTTCATTGGCATGGAGATCTTCCTGACTTAACAATGGTTTTCGATTTGCCTGGCCATTTCCTGGATAGTCATGGTGTTGTGGGTTTTTCCACTTGATTATTGTCTGATTGTTGCTCATAATTCCTTATGGTTGTGGGTTGGAACAAAAACTCTGGAAGCCCTCGAACAACTTGGGTTGAGCTACTAGTCCTATATCCTAGGTTGGGAAAAATGTTCTAGAGCCCTTGGTGGATTGAGTCCCTAGAGCCAGGATGGACAAATGATCTAGAGCCTTGGAAGGTTGTTGGTTGAGTTACTACTTCCAGGCACCCTGGAGAGCTTGGGTAGAGACCAATCTGGTTGGTGTTAGTGATGTCTGGCCATGAGGTGGAATCACTGGTTGAGTGTTGGGGTGGTTTGGCCTCTAGAATCCCTAGTTTGGTTTTCCTTGGTTTATTCCATCATATCCAACATTCATGCTTGGAATATGGTGCAGGGTGATTGGCTAAAAGGGAGATTTGTTTTAGCCCAATCTATGGTTGAGTGGTACGTGGAAGTCCTTGAATTGGTTGGTATCTTCATAACTTAATAAGAATTATTCTTCTATTGTGACTCATGTGTATCTATTTGAAATATTTTGGTGGTATTATGGCTAGATTTCCATGGTTTATATGCTGGTTATATTTTGCTTATCTGTTGTTCATATGATGTGTACCTTTTATGGATCTTGTCATGAATTATTTAGCTATTGATTAGTTGATGAATGTATGGACTAATAGGTGTTGTTGTAGCTATGTGGAGAGGGCATAGGGCCTTCTCAAAGGTTATTAGATGAATCTAAAACTTTTATTATCGAATATGCATTCAATTTTTGCCTTTAATTTTGTATGTTTAGCTTTGCCTCAATGGCATTGATGATTATGAGGAGCTTCACAAAGTTCTGGGTAGTGGTCTAGAGGCTGACCTGGGATTGATGCTCATATCTTGAGACCACACCCTCCAAATTGGGTAATTTGGGTCACAACTGCACCTAGGAAGGCTTGTGCATGTGGTTGGAGGCCTTGTCATGTGTTGGGTATCATACTTGTCATAAATGCCTTGCCGTACTTCTTAGTTTTAATATTATTTTCTAAGTCTTTTTTGTAAATATGTTATGATGACTTATGTAGTATGGATTCTAGTAGTGTTTCATATGCATGTATTGTTTTATTATTTTTATGAACAAATTTGACCATTAAAGTGTTATTTACTTACAAATAGATTCTTATTTTGGACAAGAATCTATTGATGCATTAACATTTGATGCTACTTCATGCAATGATCATGGGAGATTGGATAACCTCAAGCTGTTATACTTTGTTTGGAGAAAATTAGTTAAAGAAGAGCTTCCGACCTAGTCTCTCAGATGCATTAAGATCTTTTTAGATTAAATGAGCATCCTAAGAATATTTAGATTCTCAGGATCGTTCATTATTAGAAATAGATCCTCTGTTCTTATCTTTTATTGACGTGATATAAAAAATTGTATCAAGCCTCGAAAGGGGTTGTTCAAATTGTAATATTGTTTTGACATAAGCTCAAACTTGTGAATACATTGATTGTAATTGGTTCTTTGTAATTGAATGGAAGTGTTTACTACTCAACTCTAATATGTTGTGATAATTCTTTTCATAAGGCAGTTTGATTTTGGTGATTTTGGCCCAATCCTAGAAGCAACACTGTCTTCACTTGTATCATTAAATTAGAGTTTCATTCTTCAATTGTTCTTAATTTCTCGTTGCTTGTTTATTAAATCAAATGTTCTATTTTGAATAAGAAATATCGAGATTGTTACATAATATATTTGATGTAGTTAATCTGTTAAGATAACTTTCATTTCTTGTCATTTTCTATAGATGATCATAGATCTCTATCTTGCTTAATCACTTTTGATGTTATGATTATGTAGTATTAATTTTCTATCTTGTAATTGTTGTTCCCTAATAAACAACTTGATGTTCAATAGGGTTTTTTGTTGTTGTTTCCTTTAGAAGCATTTAGAAGCTAATGTTTTGAATGGTTTTCTATAATTATAAATTGCATTCTGAGTTGATTTCTTTGATATTGCAGATTGATTTTCAATAGGATAACAGTAACTAATCATACCAACATTTCTCTTGCATAAACTATGCTGATAACCTTGAAATAGAAAAACAAAACCTCAGGTTGATAAATTAATGTGTAGAGGTTAATTGGTCCTTTTAGGAACAATTATTGGCTGAACATTTTGGGGTAGTTTCCAGGGAGGTTGTCAAAGAGAGTGCTAGTTGTATCCCTAGGAGATGGGTAATAAACATGGAAGGTAAGAACTTGTGCATGCACCCACGTAAAAATATTGTGCTAGTTCCTACCTTTGGCTGATACGTTTAGGTTGTCTAGTGTGTATGACTAGAAAGAAGCCTAGGGCTAGGAACCATATAGAGATACATCCAAAATCCACCCTCAAAATACCAAAACCAAAGGTCAAGTTAGCCTTGGAAGAATGACCTTATAGATGAAATCATTCACAAATCCAAATCTCAAGCATTTGTAGGTCCCCGAGTAGTATCTAGGAAGTGTTCTACTATTATTTCCCCTCGAGTAGCAGGGGTCACCTGTTGCAGCTAACATTGAGATTCATGATAAAAATTTAGGATTTGAGAAGAGCTTTCAAGGCATACATTTTAGGAATATCAGTCCTTTTGATAAGAGTGAGGGGCACTCTTGTAATTTAAGGGAAGGGATAGGTGAGACAAGCAAACCATAACCGCAACCTTCTAAGCAAGGACCTCTTATGACACCCATTATGATATGAGAAACTAAATTTCCTAACCTAAATAGTGTTGTGAGACCTAGTCAGGGTCCAGAACCCCATCAACATATTACTCTTTTTCATATAGTACCTAGTGACTACGGGATCCCTAAAGGTTACTAGCATATCTTTGACCAAATGGAAAATGCAGTGACAAGAACACAAATTTCGACCATAGAAAATCCTATTATTGATCCACAGGCTAATACATTGATGAAGGTGACCCCCCTGCAAAACCTTCCAAACTTTCATGGGATGGCCTCTAAAGACCCCACTGCATTTTTGTTAGAGTTATGTCTTATGTCAATAATATTATTATACTACTGATCCCCAAAAATTAAAGTTGTTTCCTTCTACCTGTACAATGGTTCATGGGATTGGGGGGTGGTACTATAACTTCGTGGGATCAAATGAAAGAGGATTTCCTTACAAAATAAAAGTATTATTACCGATATAGGGATCTAAGGGAAGAAATATTTAATATGATTTCAAAAGAAGATGAAACCTTGGAAGAGTATGTTGAAATATTTCAATATAATTTACAAAGATCACCATATACTACTGTACCAAGGATGTGTTGAAAACTACTTTGATTAGAGGTCTGAAAGATGAATGGATAAAAATTCTTAATTTAATGGGGGTAGGGTGACATTTCTAAAGAAGAATATGATGACATTGTAAAATTGTGTACCATATGTTCACGAGGAAGTACACGAACCAAGCATGGGACTCGCGATCCTCTCAGCAGATCCGACAAAATTGCAGGACAATGAGTTACATGAGCATAGATTGGTAATCTTCTAGAAGATTTTAAAACTGATACCTTAAGTACATTGAACACATAGTTGGACGTTTCACGAGTAAAACAAAAGTAGGCTTAAGCGGAACAAACATTAACTATTTGTTGTCCTTGTTGTCAAAAGAAGCACAGTCACAAAGAATGTATGTTTGATACAATCAAGATATGTGATATTTGTACCAAAGATCACTCAATTAATTGTTTTCTTTCGCTTCCTAGGTTGAAAGCTATATTTAAGGAAGTCGAAGAAGAATGAAAGCTAGCATGTTTTCTAGAACAATGAAGAAAATTGCAGAATTTACCATCAGGTATGTTGCTAGACTCTTCTATGCTTTTTTTCTGGACAATGTTTTCATGAGCAGTTTCCTGGATTAAATTGGGAGGGCTAGCAACATTCTCCTAATATCTTGTCGCCTCATCCATGCAGCTTGTCACCCTGAAAAAATCACTCATTCCCTGGTCCTTCTTGGCCAAATCAACAATATCCCACCGCTTCATGTAGAATACACCAAATAATCCATACCCTATGCAATGGGAAAATCAACCTACTTAAGGTCCAATGTGGTCCTAGAATTGGAAATGCCCCACTGGACTCATTAATCAATCAATGGGAGCGATGCCTCAGGTACAAAACCAACCACCATTACAACCTCCACTTCAGTTACCTCCAAACACTCCACCTCTACTACGACCTCAGTTACCTGGAACGCCAAATCTGAATCCAAATAATAGACCTATGCAATTTTTTGAAATTTTTGAAACTTAGAATCCCCCCCCCCCCCCTTCCTCTTTGGAATGTAACGAAACATGTATGACATCTGGGAGAACCATCTTTATAGAAAATCACTATAAAAATAAAGAGCAATCAGAAAATGACAAACTCGCTAAGGAGCATTCTTTGATAGAACATTCTCATCCTATCGTAATCATTACTGAAGCATAATCATCTATTAAACCAACTAGAAAATAGGAACCCACTAAGATTATGAATACTTCTCCTCCATTCCCTGAGATATTATCCATATTAAAATCACTTGTTTACGCTAGCTTTGATCTCTTAGGGGAATTACAAAATTTATGTATCAAAATCCCTCTCCTACACTCTAAAACCATTAAATAATTATGTGTTAGGAAGCCTGGTAGGAAGCCAAAAGACTCTCATATAGTCCATGTTTTAGGGAAACTCTCTGATCTGGTCATGGGAAAATAAATACCCATAAAATATGATGACCTTGGAAACCCTTTAGTCACTGTCCAAATTCAGGGAGATAATTTCCCAACCACTTTAGTGGACTTGGGAGCGGCCATAAATATTATAACACTTGAAACTTGTGGACTCCTTGGAATAACCAGATTTAAATCGTCTCCAACCATGCTAGAACTAGCTGACATATTTGGAGTAAAACTGTTGGGGACTTTAGATGATGTCATTGTTTCTGTAGATTCCTAGGAATACCCAGTGGATTTTATGGTCCTCAATCCTTAAAAAAAAACTAGAAGGACACCCTCTGATATTAGGCAAAACATGGCTTTCCACTGTAGACGCATACATTGGGTGTCAAACCGGAATTATGACAATCACCAAAGGACCAACTATCAAGAATATTATTTTATACCCTCTTGCTAGACCCAACACATCAACTGACAATTTTAATTCATTCTCTTCTCTTACTTTCGATAAAGCGCTTATCTTTAAAAGACAAATCAAGGATGATATAATTAATCAGTTCATTAATTAGCCTTCCACTAATGGGAATCTAACCTATGAAATGTTGAAAATTGTGCTTGACAATGAAGCCCAAGGAGATCCACTAGAGGACTTGAAAACTGAATATATACCCAGGATTGTGATTCACGATAGCATTCCCATTAAAATTGAGCCTAAGAAGACCCTGAATATTAATGCTGATCATAATGACCTTCAACATGAAAGGTTGATTCAAATTCTTCAAAAATATAAACATGCTTTTTCTTGGGAATATTATGATATGAAGGGAATCGATCCAAAACTTTTCACGCATCATATTTATATCAAGAAAGATGCCTAAGCTATTCACCAACCTCAAAGAAGACTAAATCCACATGTCAGGGAAATAGTAACACAAGAACTACAAAAACGTTTGGATGTTAATTCATATATCCTATTTCTGATAGTTAGTGGGTTTCAATTGGGAAAGAGCCCCTAGGGTCAAGTTTTGTTAGTTTAATCAATTTTTGAGTAGAATTTTGTAAAGAATGTAAAGTCTCCACGAAATGTGGAAGCAGAGCACATAGCTAAGTAAGAGTTAAAGGGGCTTTAGGCACTTATATGGGTAAGTGATAGGATGGTTTAGAGATTCACCCGTAGGCAGGGGGCCATGGTATTGTAATAGAAAGGCTATAAACATTTGAGTCATAGCAAGTCTAGATATATAATTTTTGGTGAAGAATAAGTGTAAGGGAAAAGGGATAAGTTAGGAAAGCTCTTTTTTCCTGTACTTAGGAGAAAGGGGAGGGCTTCTGCAGCTAAGTGCGTGGAGGCATTGAAAAGTTCGCAGCTGAGTATGTGGGCCCCTGCAGTTGGGTGTGTAGGGTGGAAGAGTCTCTAAATTGAATGTTGAATCTAATATAGATTGATTTTTGACCGAATCTATTGCATCTATGTCTTGTTCTTAATTTTGTTTAATCTTATGCATTATTTATTAATGATATGTTTTCTATGAAATAAAGTGTATTCTTAGCGCGAATCTATTAAATCTTTAATATTCATGCATGAAGAATGTGATGAACTGTTTCCACGAAGATATTGAAATAGATCTGATACTAATTGTTTGAATTGGGTAGATCTACACGAAGGTAGATCTAGGGTTGTTATTTACCAAGAGAAAGTTGTGAGTCTTCTTCTTTTAGGTCTAATAGACCTGTTCACATCCCTTCGTGAAGACCTGGAGGTCAGTTGAATAGAGTTGCAGTAGTAGACCTTAGGAAGGTACAGATCTACGCGAAGGCAGATCTGAGCTTCAAGGGATTAGGAATACACATCAAATGGTCTCTAGATGCAGAAACCTAGTTCTAGCATCCCCGAATACTCCTTCGGGTGAGACTACATCCTGCACTATGCAGTTTATTTCCGAAAGGGCCAATAGTTAGGGTTTTTTTTATTGGCACAAATAACTCTGAACATGGGTCAAGCCACCTTAAGCCAAAAATTTCACCACTAGTGGCAGTCCTTAAAAATAATGGTAAATGGAGAAGTTTTGTTGACCATAGAGAAATAAATGAAGCCACATAGAAGGATCATTTCCCAAAAAGAAATATTTTTCTTTCCTGGATGGGTTTAGTGGATATAATAAAATCTAGATTACCTGGGAAGACCAAGAAAAAACTACGTTCACCTATCCGTGGGAAAAATTTTCATATAGAGTCATACCATTCGGGATGTGTAATGCACCAACCACTTTTCAAAGGGAAATTCTCAATATTTTCTCTAATTTAATTAATGAAGGACTTGAACTATATATGGACGATTTTAATCCTTTTGGTAATGATTTTGACCAAGCCTTGCATAATCTTGAGAAGGTTTTTTCACGATGTATAGCTACCAGGTTATGCCTCAGTCATGAAAAATGTCATATGAAGATGACATAGGGCATAGTTCTGGGACATTTTATTTCTGCTATGGGCATTTCAGTAGACCGAACTAAGATTGAGCTAATTCCTAAAATCTCTACCCCTCAAGCACAGACAAAGATATGCAGTTTCCTTGGTTATAATGGTTATTATCATCAGTTTATAGCAATTTTTTGAAAAGATGCAACACCACTGTATGTATTAATTGGACATGTGGAATTTGAGTGGACTGATAAATATGACATTGTAGTTGCAGATCTGAAAATGTTGGTCTCAAAAGCTCCTGTGTTGCGTGGACCAAACTAGAATCTACCATTCCATATATCCTCATATGCATCATATACGACAATAGCAGTATCCCTTAGACAATAAGAGGATAAAAAGCCTTATGTGATTTATTACATCAGCAAAAACCTTATGCCAACTGAGTTAAATTATACTGTGACATAAAATTAATTTTTGGTCGATGTTTATGCCATAAATAAATTTCGCCATTACATAACGGAATATCCTTATTTAGCTAACAAACCTGTTGCCAATGGCAGAATAACTAACTGGTTATTGTTATTTCAGGATTTCGACAGTACAATAAAGGATCGTCTAGGAAAAGAAAACCTTGTTGCAAACTTATTATCAAGAGTTCCAGCTATAGTCGATTCTTCCCAAGTTGAGGACCAATTCTCGGATGAACATTTGTTTGATGTAACTATCAAAACGCCCTAGTAAGTTGATTTGGCAGCCAAAAAATTTCCATCACACCTGTCATCCCAGGAAAAGAATCTGAACATCTAGTGCAACACACATTTTTCATGGATAGGCAATTACCTTTTTCATACAGGGGTTGATCTTCAAATTCAAATATGTGTGAGAGAAGATGAAATTTATGATATCCTCGAGGCTTTTCACAATGAGCCTTGTGGAGGTCATTTTTTTAACCAGAGAACTAGACAAAATGTATTACAAATGGGCTATTTTTGGCCCACAATATTTAAAGATGAAAATAAATATGTCCAGAGTTGAGATATTTGCCAAAAGATATTTCATCCCATTCAAGCTAACGAAATTGCCCTTCAACCACAGATTGTTTTGGAACTGTTTGAAAGATGGGAAAAGGAATTTTTAGGCCCCTTTAATCCACCTTCAAATCATAAAACATATATTCTAGTTTCTAAAAATTATGTGACTAAGTGGGTGGAAGTCATAGCACTCCCAAGGGCCACAAAAGAAATAGTCATAAATTTTTTGTTTGAATTGTTTACTCGATATGGGTTGTCTCGGGAGCTTGTAACAGATGGGGGATCGTAGTTTACTTCTCATAAAATTCCAACCATGCTGCAAATATTCCATATTAAACACATAATCACTTCTCCTTACCATCTACAAGAAAATGGCCAGGTGGAAAGTACCAATAACGTCTTAGAAGTGATTTTCACTAAAACAATATGTATAAATCATCGAGATTGGGCTGCCAAGTTTCTGGAAGCCTTATGGGCCTATCAAATAACCTAGCGCAATACTACTATCTATTCACCTTATCATCTCATTTTCAGTAAGGAACCCATTTTTCTGATTGATTTTGAAGTTAAGACTCTCAGAATTGCCAAGGAACTCAAATTGGATATTACAGAAGCACATAAACAACACTTACAACAACTTAATGAAATGGATGAAATGTGTCTTCTTGCTTTACAACGTATTGCCATAATCCAGCAACAGAGAGCTAAATTGCATGATCAATTGATTAAAAATACATACTTTCAAAAAGGGCACTGAGCATTGTTATACAACTCCAGATTCCAAGAATTTCTAGGTAAACTTCAAACAAGATGGCTTGGCCCTTACAAAATTATCGAGGTTTATGACAATGGAATTGTATGCCTTACCACAATTTATAATTATGTTATTTTGTCCCTTGCTAATGGGCATTGAATCCATCTGTGCCATCATCCCCTTACTCAAGAATATTTCCTTCACAAAATTAATAATGATGCCAATTTTCAAGTTGTAGCTTACCGGGGAAATTTCCCTGTGGTCACAACCAGGTAATTTTTTCTTTGAAATCTTTTCTGTCTTGTATATATATATATATATATATATATATTATATAATATAATATAATATATAATATTTATTATATATATATTATATATATATATATATATATATATATATACATAGTGTGATGGTCATTGTTTCTTTAGTCTCAATCGTTGTTTCCTTAGTCACAGAGTTGTTTGCTTAACCACAATCGTTGTTTCTTCACATGTGATTTTCATTTCCACTAGCTTATTAATGTTTTTTTTTCTTTAGGGTAAGGAACATTTTTTTAGCCTTCCTTTTATATGATGGTGGAAAACTAACTTGTTTAATGGTTATTGTTGGGGAATTATTTATGAGAAATCATTATCAAAATTATGAAATTTCCATGATTTTTAATCCCTTTTTCTACTGTAGAAAATTTATAAAATTTCTCATGATGGATTCCTCCCATCACCACTTAAAGAGAATTATTTCACTCCAACCATTAAATATTATATGATCATAACTTTCAAGGACAAAATTAGCAAACTAAAAAAGTAATTATTATAATTCTTTTTACACTATCTCTAGCTCTTAAGGAGTTGGCATGCCACCCCGTTTACTAAGTAATCTACTAAGATTAATCAAAATCACAATTTAACAGAGGATAGGAGGTCTCATCACGAGCCGGCCTACCATGATCATAGGATCTAGTGGACTAACATTACCACTTATAGTTACCAAACTAGGTTAATTGCCTTTTGGATTCAAGTCAAAGGATAAGAGGTCTCATCACGAGCAGGATTGTTCACCTCATTCATTCTAGTGAATGGAATTGTTATTAACTAGTTACCACACCAGAACAATGGCCTTCTGTAAATTATAGATTATTATATATATATTATATATATATATATATAAACAAATTTTGAAACTTTCTTAGTAAATGGGACATTGGCATCTCAAATGGTTAAAGAGGAAACCTTGTCGAGGCTATGGATTCTTGCTGGCAACAAAGTACATGCTTGTGGTATTGAAGTAAACTTGAAAATTACAATATATCTTGGCTATTTTTTTCCTGTAAATTTAATAAAGGAAAGATCGTTAAATTTATTATGTAAATCTATAAAACCCTTATAGAAAGTGGTGATGTTTCATTTTCCATGAGTATTTCATTATAATTCTACATACTAGGAATACTTTTTCGGAAATTCAACATTCTAAATTAATATCCTTTATTCTCTCTAATGATGTACTTGATGCAACTATTGTTTCCATCCATCTATTCTTTGTAGAAATATCTACATGCCTTTATTTTGTCCACACCCTCCGTGGACTATAATAATTTGATTTTTCATTACATCGCATGAGTCATAAATATCTCAATGATTTCCTCACATCTCATAGATACACTGAACTTTATATTTTTTCCTTTTGAATGTTATTCTATTGTGTTGCATTAATGCAACCCATCCTCTAATCGTGTCAAACCTATCACCCTATTAAAACTTGATTAATGGTTAGGGACAACCTTTACCTTTATTTCGGGGATGAGTTGGCACTGACAAATGACTTGTTATCCAGATTTTCAAATATCTTTTCATGTCATGATCACTAAGCCTCTATACTCTATGAAAAATTACTATTATCATACATTTTGAATTTTGTTATTTCTAGCTGCAAAATTGTGTCGAGTTGAACATTTAAAAATGGGTGGCCATTCGGTTCAATATGAACCTATTCAATTACTTGCTTCGGAATAGGTGTGCAACATCTTGATTCAAGCTAGATGGATGGAGTATTTTGAATGGTTACAATGTTTCGACAATGAGGTAGCATTATAACTCACAAATAATTTGGACAATGGCACAACAATAGTGAGAAATATATAGATACAAGTAATTGCAGGTGCAATAGTGGAAGTAACAGGTCTTCTGACAAAAGGAGAAAAGTGGTACGAGATACACACTTCTCTCTAGAATGTGGCCCTCTTATTTTTAAACATTGTTGGAGAATTAATCATAAAAGTAAAGGGGTGTGACCCCAATTCGTTGCCAAAACCATGGAAAGCAGTGGCAGGGATCCTTCAACGATACATTACATGTGACAAAAGGTACGATGTAGTGAGGGGACATCACCTCAAAATAATGGTGTCCTTGAGGCGAAAGTTAACTCTAAACCTTCCCTACTTTCTCAAATCATTATTGCATGAGACCGCTACTAGGTTAAGAAGGTCTAAGGAACAAGTCTCGGATGTAAGTCACCATGGACTTATCAAGTTACTAATCACAAGAAGTCTCATTGAAGTTCAACATACTTGGGAAGGGTTCCTTGGAAACCCTGATGCTATTCAAGACATTCCTTTGGGGGATGGAATAGTCACTGAACATTTAGGAACATTTCAATTAGTGATTAGCAGCTAGAAAAAGGAAATGAGGACAATTTAAATGAAATTATAGTGAAATAAGATATCATACAGGGAACTGCACTAACTCTAAAACCTCAAAAAATCAGTAGAGAAGAAAAAATAATGGCATCGGTTTTAACTTCACTACCTAATAAAAGGAGGTCAGATAGACTTGTTAAGCAAGGTGAGAGTCCTTTGAACCCTCTTGAGTAGCTACCAGAAGAAAACTTAACTCAATATTCCATCAATATAGAAGAGATGCATGAAGAAACCTTTGGAGAAAAATCAGTTCAAAATTTACCATCTTCGAAACAGTTAGAGCAATAAACATAAATAGCTCAAGCATTAGAAGGGCTAGAGAGTTTACTATAAATTGAAAATTTCAAAGAATCTATGACCATTTCAGTAGAGGAACTAGTAGCTCATTCTGAAAATCCTCTTGACCAGGGGACTTCACCTAATTCTCCAATTACAACCTCTCCTCTTAATTCTTCAGCTACTATTATTCTAGAATCGGATATTCACCCTAAAGTTGTTCCTTCTCAAGAGTGTTTTGGAGACTCTGTTTCTACTATACTGGAGCCCTCCTCTCCAAAGGGAATAAATCCACAATCTTTTGAAGATTTGATTGATGAATTAAGAGATGATGGCACTAGATTTTCAGCATAACCTCAGACTAATTTTCCCGATGAGGACTTCGTGAAGTCTGGAACTGTCATGATGACAAGGGAAGTTGATAACTCATTGACTGATCTATTGACAGTCAAACCTACTATGGAAATTATTACTAAAAAGACCGAGATTTTAGCCCAACATAGTAGTTGTTGTTCTTCTCCTTTTAATCCAATAGCCTTGGTTAGTATTTTTATTCAGATGACCATAGGTACCAAAAATGTGAGGAATAAGGGAAAAGGAAATTTTCATGAGGAGATTGATAAATTGAAGAAAAACCAAGAAACTAAGGAAGGTACAACAAATAAAAATTTGGCTGCATGGCAATAAGAAGTTTGACAAAGATCATGAGAAGAGACCTAAAAGAAAGAAGGAAACCCAGGAAATGGAAGCCCAGACTGATTTCAGATATATCTCTAATGAAGCAAGCACCCAGAAATAATTTGTTCTTGTTTCTACTAAAGTAGGAACTTAGACTGACTCTTAGTACAGGTGATTGAAGTTCCTCCTAGCCTTGCCAAAATATCAACTCGAATTGACTCTAAGGTAGAGATGATTGATGCTCATCCTAGCCTTGTTGAAGTAGGAACTCAAACTAATTCACCATTTACCTTTAATGACAAATAAGTACAAACAGAGGATGTGTCTCCCTATACTCCCTTAATTGTAGAAGAAACCATTAAAGTCTTGCAAAAAACTATGGAGAAATAATAGGAGACCATAGTAAGATATCAAGGAGAAGTTTTTTCCAATGATTAAGAGCACTAATAGAAATATAATATGACACCTATGCACAACCGAGGGCATCTGAGAAGAAAGTATATAATTTAAAGGATTTCCTTAAGAAGGCTACAAAGAAAATGAAGGAAATATGCTCTATTTATTCAGAGGCCATGGCATGCAGGTTGTTCAATGCAGCCCAACTTGGCCCAGTTTTGGTCAAAGGCTCCGCGTTTTGAGGAGAGAAGTGCATGGAGTCTATGAATTTGTATTTACTGTGTGATATTTATGGGCTATGGGGTGGGTCAAAGCCCCTCTTTTTGTAACCAGTATTGGCTGTTATGTAACAACGCCGAAATTAAAACACGCAACTAATTAGATCAAGTATGTAATTTACAATCAACACCTCTCTTCAGCTAATTAACATAGAAATTTTTTAAGAAATGGGAGAAAAAACAAATTACCTGTAGCGATGATATTCCTTACTTGTCATTTCAGAGTTGAATGTTATTTGAATCCTGCTAACCACAACAAAGTTTTGGGGACGACTCTCCACTCAACCGTAGGCTCAATTGCGTGAAATATTTCTACAACTGGCCACCCCCGAGCCCTCAATTAACGTACTACTGCCAGGGAATCCTTTGTCTCACAACACTTTTCTCCCAAGAGAATGGATGATGGAATGATTTCTCATCTTCCTCATCGTCTATTAAATAGACAAAACATTGGAAGTGTTATCTAGGAATAGTGTCCACTTGGATGCTGCTATTCCCACTAAGATGGGTGGCTATCTTAGAAACAAGCAATCAAAGTCTACTATTGTTTCCTTTTATGAAAAGAGATGGGAGGAGAACCAAGAGGGCCAACTTGAGTGTTGCGCTTGATTTCCTCTCCTTCTTAATAGAGTTTCGCCGCTTCTTCTTTGTCTGGCCAGCTTCAAAAGAACCTGTGGAATCACAACAACATACTACTATGCAAGAAACAAGGATCTAAATTCATAAATAATACAAGATCAGATGTGTATTAACCATATACATGCA
>APFE031589109.1:0-23809 GCA_000404065.3 Pinus taeda | reverse complement strand
CTCTCTTACTCTTGCTCTCCTTTATCCCTCATCATCTCACCATCTCCCTTGTCACTCCCTCTCCCTCTCGACCTTTCTCTCTCTATGTATTTCTTCCCCTTCCAACTCCATCTCTCTCTCTCCCCTCTCTCTCCTCTCTCTCCCTTTCTCTATCGCCTCACTTTGTCTCCACCCCCATCACACACACTCTCTCTCTCCACCCTCCAACTCTATCACTATCTCCCTCTCTCTCCTTCTCTCCCCCCTCAATATTTATGTCTCCCTATCTCTCTCTTCCCCTTATTTCCCTATCTATATCATCTCCTTTTATCTCCCTTCCCTCATCTCCTCTCTCCCTCTTTCCATATTCATCTCTGCCTTATCACACACACACACTCTCTCTCTCTCTACCTTTATCTCTCAATGCTTTTGTTATTCCCTCCCTCTCTTTCCCTCTTCTAACTCCATCTTTCTCTCCCCCTCTCTATCTCCTCTCTCTCAAGTCCCCTCTATCTTCCTTCCCCTCTCTCCCTTTCTCTCCCACCTCCCTTTTTCTCTCTCTCCACCCTGTAACTCTGTCACTATCTCCCTCTCTCTCACCTTCTCACTCTTCCCCTCTCTTCCCCATACATATCTATATATCCCTATCTCTCTCTTTCCCTCATTTCCCTATATATATCCCCTACTTTTATCTCCCTTTCCTCATCTCCTCTCTCCCTCATTCCATCTTCGTCTCTCCCTTATCACTCCCTCTCTCTCTCCACCACTATATCTCAATGCCTTTGTTCTTCCCTCCCACTCTTTCCCCCTCCAAATCCATCTCTCCCTCCCTCCCTCTCTCCTCTTCTCTCCCCTTCCTCTCTCTCTTATTTCTTCTCTCTCCTTGTCTCTCCTACCTCTATGTCTCTCTCTGCCACCATATTCACTCTCTATCTCAGTCTCTCTCTCTCTCTCTTAAGTATGATCCCATCATATCGTATTTAAGGAAATATATAAATTTAAAAAAAAATAGAATTTGTTGTAAAATATTAAACCTATATTTTGTATCAATTGTGTCAAAATAAATACAATAATAAAAAACTTAAATGAATCATGCACTATCTTTCCTCAATCATTGTTAGTCACTTTGTTTTCTCTCTTTGCTTGGATCCTTGGTTAAATTTATCCTCCATTTAATATCTATGGGAATATTTTTAGTACTTGTGAGGATGGAGGGTTTAGATATATCTTAAAAGTAATTATAACCTTTTAGTTTTAGATTTAATTTAAAAATGTTATAAAATTAAATTGAAATAAATTATTCGTAAGATATTTTGATTTTGAAAAAAGTTATGGTTTCTCGGCATGTGGTATGGATAAGCCATGGTATTGCCCCATGGTATTGTAATAGAATAATTAAAATTCTAGATCCTCAACATAATAATCCAAAGCATAGATGGCCCATGGTATTAGCTAATGGTATTATGATTTTCTTCCCTCCTCTCCCTCTCTCTATCTTTCCTTCAGGGTATTGGACCATGGTATTGTAAAAAATCCTTTTTAGAAGTTAATAATATCCATGGTAAATATTCATGATTAAAAATATTGTTATATTGTAAATATTAAATTTTTATCTGCTTATTAATTAAATTTAAATATGGTTATGCAATCACTGTTTTAACTTATCTCGTAAAACGGATGTTAATTTATAAGTATTATGTACATGTTATATATTTTAAAGTGATGTGTATATTATAATTTCTTTTATCTAAAAATTTTGTTCATAATTTTATTAATAAAAGAAAGTTACAATATAAGACAATTGAATTTAAAAAATATCTCACATCTTAAGCTCACACATCTAACACTTTTCCATCCACCGTAACAATCACACAACAACTTAATACTTACAATATAAGAAGATTCTTAACCATGTATATCCACCCCCATTTTCCAATCCATGAAATTAACTTATAAATAGGTGTGTTACAATTACATGGGTCAATAATATGCTTTATTACTACCACATGCCCAAAAACCATAACTCATTTCAAAATCAAAATATTTTGTAAATATTTTATTTTAGTTTAATTTTATAATGTATTTTAAATTAAATTATAAGAGAAAAAAAGGGTATGAAAGAGATGTTTTGATTTCCCCTAAAAATTTTGACTAAGTCAAAAAAAATAAAATAAATTAAACTATAAAATAAATAATTAAAATTATCAATAAAACATTTTGGCTTGGTCAAATTAGAATTATAATTAATAATAAAATGAGTGTGTATCCTTCTTAACTTAGGATCTACCAACCATGGAGAGGGATAAAATATCTTTGAGATGCAAACATTTTTAAGGTGAAAAGGGATTTGATTAACCGAATATACATTGATTATTTAACAGCTTATTGCTTTGACGTTTATTATGGGTTTATGTCTATCATTATTTTCCAACCGTTTAATTTATAATGTTTTTTTTTAATGTATATATATTTAACTTATATACTAATTCTTTTATCACTAATAATAATAATAATCTAGATTTTACTAGCTACTTAATCTGTGTATTTGGCTGTGATAATTATTTAAAATAAAGTTATAATTTATTAAAATTTTATAGTTAATTTTGTTTTTTGTCTTTTTTGGGCAATCTAAGATGTATAATGGTGTAAGTATTATTATTCTTATCATAAATTGATGTGTTTACCAATATTTTCTAGGGCATTGTTAGTTAAACTTGACTGGATGAAAGAGTCAAAGTTGTTAGGTCAAGTAGTTTCATGTCTTAGTATTGGTGGCTTATGGTATTGGGACCATGGTATTACATGTGCTAGGGCCTCGAGTTGGCAACATGACAAACGAGCTCTTGACACTACCCCCACAATTGAAAGAGTAAAAAAACCTAAAGGTTCGACTGACGGGCGAGTCATATAATGGGTGTGTTTAACCAAACACACATATGGAGGTCCAGTCAGAGGGTGCACACCTGCACTATGGTTGGGTGCCCGATTGTGTTAAACTAAGAGTATGATGGGCCATGTGAATGAGGAGTGTGGATTGGCATGCAGATATGCATGGATATGGGAGTGTGACATGAGTGTGCGACGTGCAAGCGACCAAGTCATGAGAAGGCGTCGGAGGGCATCCACTCGAATTCACATCTAGGAAGCTTGATTCATGAGATATTTCACTTTGTATCTTTTTGATGAACTTTTGATGACAACTAATTGAAGAAGAGAAGGATCGGGTGCAAGAAGGACCATTTGAAGCCAAGCTTTGTTCTTTGTGGATCCTTCTCTCAATACAATTCTTCCTAGCATATATATCTTCAGTAGCCAGACCAATATTGGCATTAATAGTCAGCACCAAAATAATAATTCATTGTTATCTCTGAAATCAAGTATGGCCTTAAGGAACTTTAAAATATTTGGCAAGCAGACAGAATTTGAAAGGGCTTATAGCTTATTTTATTCTTTTAATGGTTGAGCTCATTTGCAGGTGGTTCTCCATATGTCATAAATTCTAGACTCTGAAGTAGTCAAGGGTTATACTCCATCTATAACATTTCAACCCTCTAAGACAATTCAAAATTCTTGGTAATGGATCAATATTAAAAGAGGAGGCTCGACCCTCCACCCACTGTGATTTAACTATGTTTTCAACACTACAATGGTTAAGCTATGTTTTGATCTTTTTTTATTCAACTTTAGTTTCAAGCTCCTCTTCATTGTATCGTATACATTCTCAATTGATGTTAAATCTTGGCCCTCGAGATCATCAACATCATTAGCATATTATCGGAGCAGTAGAGTTATTCGGCCTACCTTGAGCTAAAAAAAATCTTGTATGGATCATTACAGCTCCCATAATCAACATGAAAAAGTTAAGGGTTCTTGTAATCATCTAAATACAATGATTCTGTTTAAAGCACATTTTGTTAGTAAATCAAAGACCTTCAAGACAATGATTATGTGAACAAATAAGATAGTGACAATTTTTGTAATAAAGGAAGTGGCCTTCTACAATTTTGACCTATGATTGTACTTGGTTGTGATCCTATGTTGATTTGCCTTACATTAATATTATAGCACGAAGCATGATTGACATGACATCTTGGTGAAGACTGGAAATCATTAATTACTATGAGTTTGCAACTACAAGTGGAAACAAGAAACAAAAAAGGAACAACAATCCTAGGCCAAAATCCAACCTCTCAAGAATCTGTCAGTAAAGGAAATTGCAGCACCTTTGATAAGAATTACAGCTCACCTAAAGCCTTCAATCCTGAAGATTGTCTAGAAGAAGTGCATATCACTCTGACCAGTTCTCTATCAATCCTTGTGAAAAATAGAAGCAGGTATACAAGCACAATAAGCAAAAGAGCATGATATATTGATTGCATTAAATCAGAATTTTGTGAAGAATGGTTCTACATATATGAATTCCCGATGAGAAATCCTTCTTCCCATAATGAATTAGGTAATTTGATGCAATGAAGGATGATACAACTACAACTATGATGGCACAAACATTTTCTGAAGTTGTTGCCATGCCTGACTTAAAGAAAGGCTTAATAGGGAGCCATAGAATCTTGGATGTCTCTTCTTGTCTAATGATTCCTGATGAAAGGAATGTCTTGATAACTAAATTTGATATAAGCTCCATGATTATGATTGGATAATTCTAGAATATGGACCATAGGATTAAAAGTAGGTTGCATATAACTCAATGCTTATGTTTAAGTAAGCTTACCTTTCAAATATTCAAATATTCAAAGGGAGATGTAATGTTATAATATGATTTTTGATGACTCTTTTTACTTAAGAAGCATAATGATTGGCTGACTTTGGCACATACATGAATAACAGGGTGTTGATAGCTTGATGGATATTCTCCGAACATCCCTGTTCTTGATGAAGAAGTCCCAAAGCCTCATGATAATAATGATTGCTAGATGTCCTAATCCTAAGGCCCGTGTCTATATAGAAGGTGCCCTAACATCATTTAAATAATAAATTCCTAAAGGCTACATGGATAAATTCATCGATAAAAATATAAGCTCATTAGAGCTAGGGAAAGCCTCTCTCATTTGATAAAAAATGTTTTATTCGATGATATGAAGAACTAGGGTTTTGTTCAATGAGAGACAATGTAATTTTTGCCAAAACATTCTATTTTACAAGACAATACTTCTAGAAATTATGGGTATCGTGCTCATGTGGTCCTTGACCAAACATGCTTGCAGCAGCCTACAAAACAATTATGTTGCTTAGTTTGGATTTTATGCCCCTGAACAAAATTCTCATTATGTCCTTGTAGGACTTCAATAAATGGGTTGCAACTCACATTAAAACTACAATTTGGACTCCAACCAAAAAACCATTGATCACATTATAGTTATAAAATTGAATGACAACTAGGAATACCTCTCTCATTTGATTACACTAGCAATTTCACCAGATGTTGCAAAGGAAACGTTGCAATGCATAAAATGAAGAAGAATTATGACATGTAAATTGTCATTGAAGCTAAGATTTAGTAAACAAGATTCCATGCAAAGGTATAAGATGAAGGTAAATGATTTATATTATGTGAAATTTATAGAATATGTAATGTTTCTAACATACATTGCCTTTTGAAAAAAAAATAAAAAATCATGAACAACATGATCGTTATCCTTCAACGCTTAAATTTTTATAACAACTTGTTCAAGACAATAGAGAGTCGAACAAGCAATAAGAAACCTACAAAAGAAAGATTTGATTCAAAATATATAGAAGAATTATTATTATTTTAAATATGGAAATTAATTGTTAAAATTGACTATAATGAGTTTTCATGTGAATTGTGTTATAATGAAATTGGAGTGAATGTAATTGAACTTACCTTTGTGATGGAAATTCAATAGATCTAGTCGAAAATGCAAGAGGAACGATTGCATATCATACACCATTGAAGATTTATGCATAATGGAAGATGCATATTTCTTAATTTCCAGTCTGCTCATATTTTTCACATCTTTTCGCGTTCATGAATGTGGATTATACATTTCAGAGTAGATTTTAATGCTAGTATTAATTGTATAGTTGGTCAAAGGCAATATAGCGATATATTTGGATTTGGAACTGGTAGAAATCTTGTTTCTATATTGTGTAATAATTATTGATTCCTCTATTTATTTCAAGTAACTATATAGTTGTGATATATGTGAGTCCATACATCTTGTTTCAGAAGATAGATAATGTTAAAAGAAAGTAGTTAAAAAATATAATAACAATTTAATATTTGCAGCTATGTATTAATAATGAGTAAATTTGAATATTGTTAATAGATACAAAAGGTATGCAATAAAAATAGATTGAACTTAATAATTGTGGGAAACCTTTTGGAGATGTTAACATATGGATTGGAGCAGGTCGTCTCGACAAGAAATTGAATAAAGAATTTATTCTGCATGTTTTCTAAGAAATATTTTTGTTTTATTTCATTTTTATGTAATTATTGAAATTGAATGTGAGAAAAATTTGGAGATCTTGTAGAAAATGCAAGTTCAAAGAAGGAATGCCAAGGAAGACTGGGATTTGAAGAAGAAGGAAGGGAAGATGGTTCATTTGTAATAGGTTTGGACACTATGAAAGGGAGTGTCATAATAGAAGGGATACACTTCGGGATGATGACAACAACTACCACAACAATTTCAGGGGTGACAACAATCAAAGGAATGACAAGTTCAATAACAAAGGAAAAAGGAATGCTCCTTGTTAAAATTGGCAACTAGGGACAAACTCCATGTGGGTCATCTTATTAATGGAAACTAATATTTTTCATGGATCCCTCTCATTGAGAGGTGTAGGATTGATCTAAAGATCATCTGTTTCTGATGAGTATTCATCGAGATATGAATTTATTAGTGTTATGGGACAATTCGTAAAGGTTGGCCAACAACCAAATAAACCCCACTTGCGCTCAATGTTTTCGTGTAGATAGAGGTGGCCTTCAAGTCATTTCAACACACACTTGGGATATCTTCCTCTCTACTTGTCTTTGGGTTTTAGTAGGAGGATAGGTCCTAAGGGATAATGATGCCCTAATCTAGAAGGAGTGCCCTAGGCACTACACTACGCTAATGAAGAAGCCCTAGATGAAGAAGGAAAGGGAGATCTAGCATGGTTAAGGAAGCCCTAAGGCTGCCCTATGGAGAAGCCCTAAATGATGACCTATGAAGAAGCAGTAATACGCAACCATGGAAGTGAAGGCAGAAACCTTAGCCGTAGGTCTAAGGAGAAGAGATGCCCTAAACTTAGTTGTTATGCTGCCTAATGGAGATGTCACCTAAACACTATCCTAGAAGAAGTGCTCTACACATGGAATGCCCTTTCTATCATAAAAGGAAAATCCCTTTTCCTATACATAGTCAGGAAAGGAATACCATTATTGTCATGGAAGGAATGCTCTCACACGTAAATGCTAAGATAAAGAAGTCACACCTTTAGCTATCCTTAACGTTGTTCTAAATAAGGATGCTCTATCTCCTGTTTGGATTGAATCACAGTCATGAATGATAGATCCAAGTATTATGACGAATGTTGTAACATTATAGACAACATAGTATATGAAAACAAGATGTATGGTGTAGCAATGGTGCAATAGTATGGACAACAAGATGTATGGTGTAGCAATGGTGTAGCAATATGGACAACAAGATGTATGGTGAAACACTGTGACAACAATGCTACATGGTATTGCAATATACAACAATGGGACAACAAACAAAACTTGATGCAGTATGGTGCAGAATATGGTTCAACAATGGTCGATGGCATATAGTGCATAATGGGACAGAAATGGTACAATGGTACAACATGGGACAACTAGTATTTAGTGCAGCAAATTCATGGTGTTGTTATGGTATGGAAAAGAAATGATACAACCATGACATTGTGTAGAAGTGGCACAATGGGATAGCCATGACATAGTGCCGCAGTGGCAAATGGGACATCCATGACATAGTGGAGTAGTGGCGCAACGATACTGTCATGACATAAGTGCAACAGTGGCACAATGAGACAACCATGACATTGTGTAGCAGTGGCACAATGGGACAACAAGCATGTGCAACATGATGCAGAACGATGAGGTGCAACATGATGATGAGATGCAGCACAATGATAGGTGAAGGAGTCACCTTGGAGAATCAGTTGAAGCAGCATGTCTTCTGATCTCATGTATCATCTTGTTTGAGATGATCTACACTCTTATCTAGATAAGTAAAAGTGTTTACCTCTATTGTAAATGTACTATCTCCCTCTCTCTCTCTTTCTCTGCTGAACTATTAAAGAACATATAAGAAGAATTGATGAAGGGTTTCCCCACATTGGGGTTTGTCCCTAGCTAGCGCCACATCTTGTGTCCTCTTGTCTTTGCTTGTGTTCTGCGATTTATGTTTATGTTCTATCCGGAGTTTAATTTAATGTTGATGTGATTGCTAATTTGAAAATGATATTGAGCTAACTATGAAAAATTTAACATGGTATCAAAGGCGAGGTGAAGACAAAGCCCAAGCAAGAGTGAAAGAGAAATCATTGAAGATAGATAGGAAAGGACAAAAATATTAATGGATTCCTCATCCCTCTTCAAATTCACCAAGGGAAAAGTCGAAGCAGAGTATATCATCATAATGGTGCAATGGAAGCTTCTGATGGCCTATCTACATATCACTTCAGTCGGAAGTCTAGATCTCAGGGTGAAAGAAAAGGTAGATGCCTTGCTTACAATAAGTTGAGCGATTATGTGAAGGAGTGTCCAAATGGTAGGGACACATCTATTAATGGAGATAACAATCATTCCAAGGACATGTTCAATGATTGAAGGAATGAAAGATAATGTAGGTCATCAAGGAAACATCTGACTCTTTAAGGAAATCAAGGAATTCCAGGTATGGAGAATCAAATGTTGTTTCTTATAACATAAAGAACTCTTATCTTTAATTGGCTCTCTCCTTCAAATTTTGCGGGAATCTGGCTTATTTATTATAGTGCTTCAAGGCACTTCACCGGATAGAAGGGTGCTCTCTCGAATTTGGTAGGAAACAATAGTGGGATAATACTTGGAGCTGATGCTACCTATCCCAAAAAGGGTGTAGAAAATGTTAACCCTCAATTGAATGAGGGTAACTTGATTCATTTACAAAATCTCTTTTATGTACCTGATCGAAAGAAGAAACTTGTGTCCATTTCTGTAATGGAATTCAATGGTTTCAGGGTGGCATTCATCGATGGAAAGGTACATGTTTGAAAATAGAATTTTCAAATATGCTTTTACTCATGGGTTCAGGGTTGGAAATTTGTACCAAGTTGCAAGATGGTCCATTGGGGACCATGTTATTTGACGCATCTCATCTATAGCACTGGAGGTCTACTTATTGTGGGGCCCTACTCGATGTGAGTCAGATGGTGACTAGGATGCCTGAATTTGAAAGGAACATGAAGGTACATGTCTGAGATGTACCGAAGGAAAGTCTTACAAAGGGACCATTCCCCTCATGTAGTAGGTTCACAGGCTTGGAACAACCTGAGGGGTTTGAGATTCATTGGGAATCTCATGTATGCAGGTGGAAGAAAGACCTCTATGGCTTTAAGAAAATCACCCTAGGTTTGATACGAGAGGATTGATAGTTGTTAGATGAAGATGACATTCACTAAGAGTGAAGACGTTCCAAACAATTATTTTAAGATTGTGGATGATAGACCTATCATACCGTCACCTTCTAAGAATGACCTATTTATGATAGGTGCAAACCCTCTCACTTTCATAACTAAGAGGGAATTGGATTCCAGATGTGGAATGGTAAACTCTAAGCCCATGACTACCTCGAGGATCTTAAATTTCATAAGTTATATGGTGATGATGCTGGACCAGATTTGGGAAATGCCTCTGAGTTTCATAAACTCATTTGCGTTGATTTTCTTGGCGAAATTTCATGAGTATATATGTTTTGCAGTTAGCATAATGAGCTCATTTTTAGTTGAGCCTCAATGGATTGGTGCCAAGAATATTCTAAGATATCTTCAGGGTACAACCTCTCATAGATTGAGATACACTATAGAAAATATGAAGCTGCATGATTATTCGAATGTTGACTAGGCAGGTAGGGTGGAGGATCACTAGAGCACTTCTCAGTGATGGTTCTCTTTGGATTATTCTTTGTTATCATAGAGGAGCAGGAATAAGAAGTTGGTTTCTATAAGCACTACCAAGACCGAATACATAGCTACGAGTACGATCTCGTGTGAAGCTGCCTGGTTGTGGAAGCTCTTTAGTGAGTTGTTTATACACATGATGAATACCAATGTGATCCTCTATGACAACCAGGGGGGATTCGATTATTGAGGAATCCCATACTCGGTGATTACTCTAGCAGATAGACATCAGATACTACCTTATCTAGGATATGGTAAGTCGATGGGCGAGGAGGCTCCATCGCATTGAGACTAATGTACAAGTCATAGAAATTTTGTCAAAGCCCCGGGAAAAGGTTAAATCTGTGACTTTCCCGAACAAATTGGAGTCTTTGAGAGACCTTCATATAAGGGTCCTGCATGTTTCATGCATTGAGCTCTGGTGGATCTGAGGGGCTTGGGGTACTTATTGGATTAACACACGACCATAGGGTGACTCACCCTCCCTTAATGGTGCACTGTGTACAAGGTGAATAACTCATCCTTCCCCTGTCATACACCAAGGTGACTTTCAGATAAGATGATTCATTTTCCTGTGAGCCGGGATGATTAGTTCTCCTGTGGGATATGATGATTATTTCTTTTTTTGAGGCATCCTACCCATCT
The DNA here is from genome assembly GCA_000404065.3 of Pinus taeda. NCBI lineage: Eukaryota > Viridiplantae > Streptophyta > Pinopsida > Pinales > Pinaceae > Pinus > Pinus taeda. The sequence continues at coordinate 13,009 of APFE031589109.1, read as the reverse complement.
AGTCTGGGACTCATGGGAAGTAGCTCTCATTTGATCAATGAGCAGGGAAATGTGGTTAGGGACCATAGTAGTACTATCGATGGATGCATCATTGTACATACCATACTCCCTATTCTAGGATGACCTCCAACTGATTTGGGATCAGTATGAGTCGTTTGAGACACTCTCTTGTGATATTTATCTGGGATCAACAAAATTGACTTTGGGTCAATAAGAGTGATATGACACACTCTCTTGAGATGAAACTGACTTCAGGTCAATAGAGAATGGTATGAGACATTCTCGATCAATTCTTATTCTTCATGGTTCAATAGAGCAGATCTCAGCACAGTGCAACACAACAGAGCTCAGCAGAGCATAGCAAAGCAGTGTAGGGCACTGACGGTAGAGATAGTACATTCATACATATGGATCAGTGGATGGATTTTTTCCTAGTTAAGAGGGAGAGTTAAAATTGGAAACTAGGGCCAACCTCCATGTGCATCATTTTATTAATGGTAGATGATATTTTTCGTGGATCCCTCTCATAGAGAGGTGTAGGATTGATCTAAAGATCGTCTAATTCCAATAAGTATTCATGGAGATATGAATTTATTAGTGTTATGGGACAATTCATCAAGGTCAGTTAGCAACCGTATAAACCCCACTTGTGCTCAACGTTTTAGTATAAATAGAGGTGGCCTTCAAGTCATTTCAACACACACTTGGGATATCTTTCTCTCTACTTGTCTTTGGCTTTTAGTAGGAGGAGATATCCTAAGTGATAACGCTTCCCTAATCTAGAAGGAGTTCGTGAGGCTCTACACTGCCCTAATGAAGAAGTCCTAGATGCAAGGGGAACGGGAGATCTAACACGGTGAAGGAAGCCCTAAAGCTACCCTATGGAGAAGCCCTAAACATTGCCCTATGAAGAAGTAGTAATACACAACCATGGAAATGAAAGCAAAAACACTAGATGTAAGTTTAAGGAGAGGATATGCCCTAAACCTTGTTGATATTCTGCCTAATTTAGATGGCACCTAAACATTGTCCTAAAAGAAGTGATCTACACATGGAATGTCCTTGTCGTCATGAAAGGTAAATCCCTTATCCTATACACAGTCATGAAAGGAATACCATTTCTGTCATGGAAGGAATACTCTCACACGTAAACACTGAGATAAAGAAGCCACACCTTCAAATATCCTTAACGTTGTTCTAAATAAGGATGCTCTATCTTCTATTTGGATTGAACCACAATCACAAATGATAGCTCCAAGCCTTATTATGAATGTTATGACATTATAGACAACATACTATATAACAGCAAGATGTATGGTGCAGTAGTATGGACAACAAGATGTATGGTGTACTAGTGGGACAACAATACTACATGGTACTGAAATCATACAACAAAGGAAACTTGGTGCAGTATGGTGCAACATATGGTACAACAATGGGACAAAAATGGTCAATGGAATATAGTGCACAATGGGACAAAAATGGTACAATGGTACAACATGGGACAAATATTATTTAGTGCAACAAATTCATGGTGTTGTTATGGTATGGAAAACCACAATGGGACAGCCATGACATTGTGCAGTAGTGGCACAATGTGACAACCATGACATAGTGTAGCACTGGCACAACAGGATAACCATGACATAGTCTAGCAACAGCACAATGGGACAGTCTCGGCAAGTGGTGTAGGATTGATCTAAACATCATCTGATTCCAACGTGTATTCATGGAGATATGAATTTATTTGTGTTATGTGAAAATTCATTAAGGTTTGCCAACAACCAAATCACCCCCATCTATCCTCAACATTTTATTATAAATTGAAAAGGTTTTGAGGTCATTTCGTACACACACTTCACTCTTGATCTCTCTCCACTTGTTTTAGTTTTTGGTGGCAAGAGAGATCTAGATGATGAAGCCCTAGACGCAAGAGGAAATTAGATAGTCTGGCCATAGTCAAGAAGGATTCTATACATTGTCCTAATAGAGATATGTTGCCCTAACTACAGTCCAAACTAGGAGTTGAATTTCTTGTTTAGTTGTGCACTAATCTTCTATCGAGGGAGGGCTAACATTGCCCTAAATGCAGTCTTAAAGGAAGAGTCATAGCCGCAGCCTTCGAGGAGCCCTAGCTACTAGAAAACATGCCCTAGCCACAAGCCTTATATGTTGTCCTAAAGGGATTAAATGACAGTGAAGATAGGCTCTTTCACTTTCCCAAAATAAGGCTCTTCATCAAAGGAAGGAGGCTTCCATACGCTGTCAAAGGAAGCTCCAAAAGAGCCCTAGCTGTAGTCTTCTATTCACAGCTAAGACACAGTCAAAGCGAGCCTAAATGAACCGATAATCCACAATAAGAAAGAGACTCAATACACAGTCCTGAAGGATGTGTTTTAGGTGTTGTTCAAGAAGGAGACCTAGCATGTCTTAGCATAGTCTTGAAGCCCAGCTTCGTTGAAGGGAGAACTCTCTATAGTTGTCTTATGAGGAGGACCTACACATTGTCAAAAGAGGTTCTAACTAGTAGTTAAGGATGGCTCTACGATGCAGGCTAGAGGATCTATAAACCACTATAGAGGAAGACTTCACAGTTATGATGAGGTCCTAAGCTACAACAATGAGAGACCCCAACCCGCTGATGCAAAGAAGCCCTAAGAGCATATAGAGACTTGAAGGATCAACATAGTATTTCAATGGCAACATGATGATGAAAGAATTATGATTAAAACTATTCCTGAGAACTATTTATAAGGTTGGTAACCTACAACCATATTATATTAATGAAATTTGTCCTAGACCAAAGTTCAGATAAGCACATTCAGATTGAGTCAAGTCCTTGTAGGACTTATACTACTGCATTTATATTATTTGTTGACTGAAGATCAGAGGCCAGACTTTCTAGTGGGCTAGGCCATAGGCCATAGCCAGCAGCAAAGGGATTGACTTGAAAGCGTGAGAATGGTGGAGCTGCACCTCGAAGTCATGCATTGGCAACCGTGTGAAGGAAGAGGATTGAATGTTGACGCCATATCTCATAAAGCAGTTATAGCTAGTGTAGCAAGTAGTTATTACTGCTTTTGGGAGCTATATTGGGTCAAGGGTTGACCATGTTTGGCTTAGTTTGATGATCATCCTATTGGTTCCATATGGATGAACTTCAAAAGAAGGTTCTATCTAGTTTGACCAACATTGACTTCCTTGGTCAAGGGTTTTCTACAGCTGTCATAAATATCAGTTTTGTATATTTGTACTATCTCTCTGCTGAACTATTGAAGATCATAAGAATATTTGATCAAGGGCTTCCCCGCATTGGGGGTTGTCCTTGGTTGGTGTCACATCTATTGTCCTCTTGTCTTGGCGTGCTTTCTACGATTTATGTTTATGTTTTATTTGCATTTTACTATCATGTTAAATGTGATTGATAATCTAGAATTGATATTGAGTTAATATGGAAAATTGAAGTAAATTTGCTCTAAGTATAGAACATACCTAAAATTAACAATAACCCTTTGAGTGATATTATTGATTCAGTTATGCACCTCTTGAATTAGAGTTGGTTTAGGTAGCTAAATAGAAGGTTTGAGTTTTCTTCCAAGTCTGGGTACTTGTCTATGATTTTTGGCACATATGCAAGCCTTGAAAGTGTGAGAATGTGCAAGAATAAACTCCTGAGATAAATACCCATTTGATTATAAGGACTTCTCTTACATTGATATTAGAGTGTCAACAAGGAAATTTGCACATATCTTAACAAAAAGAAACAAGTAATCAAATTCCATTAAAATTCACTTAACTTTACATATGCCCAAAATCAGAGGAAATAACTTAGCTGGAATTCGATCCAAGAGAATGCCCCATATTATCAGCCTACGCTTAGTAATGCTTACAAGGAAATGGGTTGGATGTGTGTTTAAAGCATGTAAAATCAAAAAGAAAGAATCTAAAGGTAGCCCCAACAATCTGAACAACCAACAACATATCAGTTTACCAAGTCAATCTAATAATGTAGCACATATGGACTCATCTTGATATTGTTGCCTTGAGTTTACTGGCTATTTCACTTATCAAAATGAAGGATATTCCCTTCGATTATGTGTATACAATGGGCCAGTATCTTGAGCACTAAGGAATCAGATGAACTTGTTGCTGATTTTATCTCTCTAAAGGTAGCACTCGTGTATTCTAGTTGTGTAAGTGTCATTTAACAAGGTTGCAAATTTTCACATATTACAAAAATACGTCAATATATGGAAAGATCATAAACAAACATACAAACAGAAATTTTTTTCCATTGAGAAGAATATATATACCCCTCTCAAGGTCCTACAAGGCAAGGACATGGATTGAAAAGAATATATATACTCTTCTCAAAATATTCCTAGTTCTCCAAGTCGCAACCGATCCTCAAGAACTATACAGTTGCGAAGAATTGAAACCCATATTCTTGTATTTTGGTTTTCGTCATATGATTAGTACAATAAAGAACTATACAAGCACATGTATCTTATTGATAAAATCAGTATAACCTTATCAAGGTCTTGCAATTCAAGAGTGGTATACCCCTATCAATGTCTTGCAATGCAAGGGCAACGATTGAGAAGAGTCTATATACTCCACACAAAATATTCCATGTTATCAGAGTTGCAGCTGAGCCTCAACAACTTTACATTGAAGTTTTTTCTCTAGAAATTACACACCATATAAATAGCCCTTGAAAGAGTAAAGCTAAAAACAAAATTTCAGCAGAGTTGGTTGGAGGAGAAACTATATTTCTGCAAAAGATATTAGATTTGGTGTTGAATCCAAAGCTGCAATGTTGTAAGGTGTGGAATAATTGGCAAGCTAAAACTACAGCTAATATGTCTAAAACTACCTATGGTACTGGCACTAGAGAGGATACAAAAGCTAAAACTAACATACATGAAAATTTATCGATTGAAGTGCCCTATAGTTTCCACAACCTACCAACCTATCTTTTCTGCAAGGCAAAAGTGTAATCAAAGAGAGACCGAAGAAATTTTTTCATTCACCTACTAGAGATGATAATAATTTATTCAAAGAGTTATTTTTTAAGAAAACAGATAGAAAGCCAAAACACATACCTAATTTAGGAAAAAACTATGGAATATTTGTCTCACAGAAAAAATGGTAGTAAATGTAGATCTTGTAAACCTATCTTGGCGGTCCGGAAGGGTTGTTGACAGAAGCACCTCACCTGTTAATGTTACACGATACTCCATGACCATATTGGAGTTAATGTGTGCACCCGCTAATGCTCCTCAAAGCACATATTATTTGTTTGCTCAAAAATTTCCCAAATTGTTGAACACCAAATATTTAGAGCACCACTTGAAATTTTAAATTTTCCCACAAAAATGTTTGAAAAGTCTCCATCATAATATTTTTTTTAAATGTTCATTTGCCAACAGTTCTATTAATTGGTGATTTTATTTTATTAATACAAACCATATAATATCAACTCACATTTGCATCCTATAAATTATATAAACTCGCATTTACATCCTATAAACTATTCACCTTAAAGGCACCGGGAGGTGGTTCTGTACCATGTGCATAGTTTATATTATTACTAAACCTTAAAAAAAAACTCGTAGCGCCTAAGATGATAATGGTGTTTCTTCTTAGATGATGTCTAAGGCCCCAACAAAAGCCATCCTTGTTGGAAAAATCCTCACATTAACACCCATACAACATCTATATACCTATGGTTTATAATGATGGAAAATAGTGCTCCTCATCACCTAATTGTGTAAAAAGCCCCAAATAACCTAGATGCCATGTGAAACATGTCCTCGATATTAACATATTATCCTAAATTATCCATTAGCTCATGGAGATAGAGGGTTCAAGGACTGTCACTTGATGGTTGGGGACTATAGTCCATCAAGAGGTCAAATGTTGGGCTAACTGTATTAAGGACACCTAAAGGTCAACCAATGCTAATGCAATGTATTAGTTGTTTGTACATCGGCCTATCAAAATGTCACAATATTGGGTAGTAGTCACTAGTAAGTAGGGCACTATTCACCAACAAGAAACCTTGATATCCATAGAGTAATGATGTGGTGAGTGGATATGGACCCGGGGATACCACATGTCAATTGTGTGGCAATTTATTTGACATGCTAACATCTCATGATGATGTGGCACCAATGTGAGTCTAGATGACATGACATACCAATTTGGAAAGTGATGTGGCATGTTGAAATGGCAATGGAAGGTTGACTTGGCACCAGGGTGATGTCTACGTGGTAACCATATAGGGACGATGTGGATGTTGGGCTTTTGGATGTTAATATATCAGCTAATTAGTATCAATGACACTCTTTATCCTCTTCCAAGGGCCCGATGGCTTGATAGCCCAACCATTGGCCTTTCAAGATATTGGGAATTGAGACATTAGGGCTTCAATCTACAAGCTCATTTGTATGTTAGGTGTCGAGTATCGAGACAGTAAGTATGTATATAGCATTAAGGAAAATCACATGCTTCGTGTGAGTTTGGGAAAGCATAGAAGTCGGGTTGCAAACTGCTACAAGTGTTCTTATTTTTCTACAAGAAATAGTCTAATGTGAAGGTGAATATGCTAAATGTGATATTGGATGGCAATGATGCAAAGGAGAAGTTGGAAAATTTAAAAGTGCACCTATCCAATGTATCAAAACAACTTGTGGTAAGGTTCAACTAAGAAAATGCAAGGTTGTAGTGTTTCTTGTAGTTTCAAAATAGAGTAGAGTGTAAGAAACAATGAATAATACATAATGAACAAAAAAATAAAAATAGTAATGGAAATTAACTAAATTCAAAGTAAAAATTCTATATAACTAATGTAACAATGCTACAACTATCGTGAACAAATGTTAAGATAATCTGCAAGAAACAATTGCTCATAGACTATCTAAATAAACATCCATGAAAGTAATGTTCATAAATATTTTGTAGACATAAACAAATGTGTGAATAGAAACGATACAAGAGGTATATAAACCACCTAGGTTGGGCCTTAACACAAGGAAACTTAAAAACCATAGAAGAAAGCTAAACTAATAGTTGAAATCAAATATCACTTCGATTAAAAGAAATGTTGTTTGTACATGACAAAGTTACAAAAAATGATTGGAATCTAAACCTCTCATATTAGTCACATGCTTTCCTATTATTTTCTTCTAATCCTATTATTCTACTCAAGCCTATTGTTTGTACAAGTGTATAGGAAGAAAACTCCTTCAGTGGAGGACTACTTTCCCTCCAAAAATCAGTAAAAACCTAGATCTTGTTTCTTGGATCACCAGGTAGTAGTAGGAAGGAGGATTTAATATCCTTAGGAAGTCATGTTGGGTTTATTTTGTAGAATGTAATAGGCCCCACAAATACGTCTAGATGATTCTCCTTGAAATTTGTGTAGAATCCCTTCAAACGTTACATAATAGTCATGTTAGGCACATAAAGTATGAAAAATATCTTGGATTCTCCTAAGAACTCACTAAGCTAGGAAAGTATTATTAAGTGAACAAAGTTAGGTTCGATATAGCATTTATGTGCCTAGGAGTGGTCAGAAAAACCTTATGGGAGACTCATCACATATAATTGAGAAGACAAATTTTGGATTTATCAATTATTATGAAATTTAATAAATTGTATACTTAATATTAATTTTAAGATTTAAATATAATTCTAGTGTATTATGTATGGCATAAGAAAATAATATGAATTGTTATCCCTCGTTATATTTATTTGTAGTCATCATTATGTTTTTGACGCTTTTGTATATCTTGGGCCCTTCATTTTGAGCTTGTTGGAGCACGAACATTGGTTCAACACTATTTATATGCCTCCTCCATTTGTTCTCAGTATATTGTTTGCCATTGAGAGTGTCATATTAGTCTTTTCTAACCAAGATCCATACGTAGTGTATTGTTTGGCATTGAGAGCGTCAGATTAGTCATTTCTAACCAACATCCATATATTTTTTCTAGAATATTTCATTCCCTAAAAGATTTGATCAATCCATTATCGTCATGCCTTGGTAAGTGGTGAATTGTTGAAGTTTCCTAACTTCTGTTCACCCTAAGCATCCAGAACCATTCCCTTAGGGGGGCCAAAAGGCCTATTTATTCTCATCTCACCTAAGGGGTCAAGGTGCTTTTGAAACTATAAAGCTTCAACTATAGATTATTATCAATTTTATAGTTAAAGAAGGAAATTTAGGAACTCCAGGCTGCTAAGCTTCAGGATAGGTCATCTCATGTGTGGGAGGTATATATGTATGTGTTATTGTTCAATTTATACATTGTCCATATCGTGTATGCTAGTTTTGGATCATCAAGATTTGTTATTCTAACATTATTGTAGGAAGGTTTGTGGGTTGGTATTATTTTTTATTAGTTATTCTATGAAGATATCTAGGATATTGGAGATTTGGAGTGGGTTTCAACATTTCCCCAAGTTAGCTACACCAGTGGAGACTACGATGAACATTAAATCGAGTAATTGACATCCTCCTCCTCTACCAATTCTGTTTGCATAACTTATTTAGAAATTGTTTGAATCAATTTCTTGTTTTTTGCCTACACACCTACATTATATAGTGATATTTAGGGGAAATTTCATAGAGAAACAACTCCTTATGGAATAATAGAACTGGTGCTTTCAAGAATAGTTGAACTACTAACCTCCTTCTTACGAAAAAGGAGCTCTAACCAATTGAGCTATGAAAGCACAACCATAAGGAGGTAAAGCATGACGTATCCTCCATCAACCTATGTCGAATTGACCAAGATATGATTTGAATGGATGTTGTCTACATGATATGGTGAAGCACAATTAACATAGGAATGGATTACAAGAAACAACCAACAAGGAGTGGAAATGGCCAACACAGGCTGAAACATTTTCCTCAACACATAAAAGAATGAAACAAACATGACTTGGAAGTATGACCAATGAGCACTATGTGATATAATGAAACAACAGAGGCATTAAATTATTCTCCATATTGCGTGAAAGGTAACCAAATAGAGTTATAGATAGACTCCTATATATGGTATGACTCCTACACAAGATAAAACCTAATTGTGAGATAATGACATAGACATGTACCATGTTTAAGGGAAATACACCTGAAAATTTGATTATGAATAATAAGAAAAATAAATTATTCCCACTCCATTTTATCTTTTTAGTCTCCTTCCTAGTTTAATCAGCAAAAAATAAAATACAAGTAAGCTCAATAGGTTCCTTTTTTCATAAGTTCTATAGTGATGTTGAAAAATAGATAAAAGTACAAGAAAGAGAATCATTCAGACTCAAAAAATGAAATGGTAATTGGGTCTCACACACTCGATCCTAGAGGTGCAACAGTGTTAGATTCACATTATAAGTGTCCCTCCACATGGGAAAACCTTGCATCTAACCTATCCAAGGTGAAGTGTTGGTTCCTCAACACTGTTTTTAATGTCTTACAAGAAGATAAAGACATTATACCTCTCAAACTATTTGTCCTTACAAACCAACATCAACAGAATTTTCATCTTCCAATGCAATTTTCCACTAAGTTCAAATAATTATTCTTTCATCTCCTGGTGTGGTCAAGGAATAATCCACATAGACACCTCATTCATAATTTTACAAATGAGTGCATTGCCTCTCCATCCCATCTTGGGTTTCAAGCTAGCAAATTTCTCTTCTTGTCTTAGGTGGCACAACATTGAAACACATAGTATGATAATCTTGGGTAAAAGGTGTCGTTCTACGCTGGCCTTTCAAGATGTTTCCCCCACTCTCCCTACAACACATGTGTTTTCTCGGCAACATGAAGGAAATAAAGGGGTCACACATGTTATCACCAAATCAACCCTCGATAGGCTGCTAACCAGGAAGACTCTAAGCAACTATTTCAAACCAACTTTTGGTTGAGGCTTAGCCTCCTCAACCTTAGATGGCTCTCTCACTAGATTAAAGATTTTGATAATGAATAAGATGGCTAACTCTATGAGACAAATGAAAAAGTGTAAATGGTTGAAACACAAGTAGAAACTATTCATTGGGCTTATGGAGTCAAAAATGTTTCGGTATGACAATAATGTTAGCTTTACATGGAAGTCAGGGCATCTAGAATTCAACACATGGAGGATACATCAAAAACAAATAAGACAACACAGTTTATAAATTTATGAAGGAAGTTAGAGCACAATCAGTGATTTCTAAGTAATCACATATTCATACTACTATAAATAATGAGAGGAGGGCAATACAAGACATTCTGAACATTGAATTCCTTACGACTCCTGAGAAGTAAAGCCAAATATTGTATTACTTAAAATAGAGTCTTACACAAAGCACAATATGAGAGTTTCTTTGAAAATTTCTAGCCTTTAATACATTAGATTTTCTCCCATATATAGAGCTCATTACATGATTTAGGTTCCTCTTCCAGCATGAGGGGAATTCGAACTTTTCCTAATTTGAAACTTAATGACACTTAAAACCAACTATTTGATGTAACTGACTATTTAACTAGTAGTTCTAGAGACCTAAAACAATTAGGAGTGTAAATCCTCATTATGTTGGCAGTAGCATTGATTTCAATTCAAACTCATTCTCTAACAAGTGGCCTTCTTCAGTTTAGATTTGGTGGTGGCTTTAAAATTCCTAGTGACCCTTGATGCCTCATCCTTTAACTGTTCCTGGAAATTAGGAATTTGTTCCTATTTTTATGATTTTGGTCTCCAAAAGGATCTTTGAAGTCTATTATCCTTGTTTCTCTTCTTAATTACATAAAAATGCATTGGATTAGCTTGTTTTCCATATGCTGTTAACCTTGCCCATAAACACTTGGTAAGATAGAAACTTCTTTAATGCTCCTTGAAGCATCATGAACAATACTAACTACAAAATAATGACTACTTTCATAGCATAGAGCTTACAATTCATAGATGTCCTTCCTTTACGTTTTTTTTCCCTTACTGGATGTTTACACCTTATAAGTAATCCTTTTCAGAAGCCCCTCTTCAAAAATATTTCCTTTTGTCTCTCAAAATTGGTCCACCAAATCATTACATGTAGCTATAGCAGTTTCGTAGCATACTATGAAACTGTTGTGCATTAGGCATCACCTACAGCAGTTTCATAGCACGCTAGGAAACTACTATGTGATTTCAAAAACACAATTTTATGCCAAAATTTGATTTCCTTGAGTTTTCTTTCCTTTGAAACGACTCTTCCATATGCCATGAGGTTGTTAAAAACTAGATAAACTGATACCATTCTTAAAAGTAAATTTCGAAAGGTGATCCAAATCAAAACTTTAGGATTTAGCCTTACTTCCTATGTAGTTTTTCTTAGCTAAGGATGTCCTTCAAGCTGTTTTTCAAGCTGAACCTTGTCACACATTTTTCCTACGCTACGAAACAGATAGAAAGGCAAATACAAAGATATATTTCCAGCGAAATGAAGCATAAGTTTGAAGTGATGGGAATACACCTTATGATACCTCCCTTCACAGGTATAACATCTTTGTATGTAGGTAAGCAAATTATCATATGAATCCTTAACAAAGTTGTTGGGCACTGACTTGTTTAAGTCTGAATCAATGAACTCTAGCTTTAAAAATTTCTCGTAAGGAGTCATATCAAACCTGAAGTTTTTAAACCACCTCCTCTGTCCCCTTGGAATTTTAGTCACTGTAGATATAACCTATAAAGAGATTGGTAATTCAAGCACTCCAACCTTTGAATTTAATCCTGTGAAATTAAAAGCAAATTCTTTGGTGACTTGCATGTGGCCTCCTTGAAGTTTTCACAAAATCTCCAACAACCAACCTGTTTGAAAGCTTGTTCGACTTCACTATTCTTTAGGAGAACATCTAAACCTACAGGCTCACTCCTTAGACACCTACCTGACCTATGATCCTTCTTTTCTATAGACATCTCCATGGAATTCCTGCAAAATGAAAATTGAAAGAGATTGCACTGTCCTAATCTTGATCATTGCCTCACTTGAAATGGAAAGGGAAGCTGCTTCTCTTGGACTTCAAAAAATTCTGATTAAATATCTGTCAATTTTCTTCTCATGCATGAACACAAACATAATCATAACTGAAAACACTTGGACCCTTTTTTGAAATTTGAAACTCGAGCGTACCAAGATGCTTAACGAACGTAATGATGATAATGAGCGGTTGCATGTGATAGGCATGGTGTATGGACTGATAGTTGATGATGTAAGATTAAGGGATTCTGATAAATTGGACAGCTAGGTTAGATTTGACACAAATCTGCACGAATCCTCGATTTCGTAGCACAGTGAGTGCAAATTCTGGGTTTTGCGCTACGAAAACTCCTAGGCAGTTTCATAGCGCATGAAAACCTTGACACAAGTTTGACACATGGAATTTTATGTGTGATGTGGGAATAGTGATAGGAAAAACTAGAGTGTTGAGCCTATTTGACAATACCAACAAGACTCCCTTCTAGGTCTTAGACTCTAAGTCAAACCATGGAAAGACTAGACCAAGACTAACACCAACCCTTTGGAATCGAACTGATGTTCAAAATTTAGGAATTTTTTCTTGAATGACAACAATACCTATAGCAATTTTTATAAATTACACAACCTGTAAAGAAATAGGAGAATATTCCAACCACAACATCCTCAGGGCTTTGACACCACCATAGAAATTCATCAACTAGACTCATCAAACTGAACAAGCTACTTGAAGAGATCACCATCTCAACCCCCATTGAAGTGGATACCCCAACATTAGAACCCACATACCCCAATACAATTAGCCAAAAATAAAGCCATGAGTTTCGTAGAGGGAACACTTTACAATAAACTCTCTAAATTAGGATATACTAGGTGTGTGAAGAGATACTTAAATAGACTCAATTTTTTTCCCTATGAAACCCTAGACCATCAAAGATGTCAAGCACAAACATTCCAACACCAAACTTTCTCAAAACATACATCAAAGAAACCAAGTTGA
>APFE031589103.1:6110-27496 GCA_000404065.3 Pinus taeda | reverse complement strand
CATTGCATGGACTAGTGAAATCTCGTAGACCAACTACGTTGCAGGAGGTTTTGACTTATGCTAGGATTTGCATGGGGTAATCCACAAGACTCAAGCACCCATACCATTACAAGTTCCCTACCCACAGAAGGGGCATGAATGAGGCCCCCACCACAGCGATCAACCTAGGGGCATGGGAAGCTATATGAGGAGACCAGGAGAGACCTTAAGAGGAGGAAGCCATGCTTCACTTTTTAGGAGCCTTAGGCGCCAGATCATAGATTCACAACAGGAAAGGCCCATTACATTGAGGTCTTCTCTGATAGTGACCAGGAGGATGACATGGAGTTGGAGATAGACGAAGGTGACAACGAGAGTCATGTAGAGAAGGGGCCACCACCACCACCACCACTTGGGGGAGCACCTTTTGCACCATCTGGTGGAGCACCTTTCGCACCATTTGGAGGAGTCCTAACTTCTTTACGTGGGGTTCCCAAATTTATGACCCTAAGGATCAAAGGCTGTTGGAAATAATACTGAGAGGGGGGCGGGGGGTGAATCAGTATTATCTGGTCAATTATTTTCTTTTTCAAACCCAGAACATATACGCTACTTTAGTTAGATGAACTCTCATATATACGCAACTACAGATAAGGAAACCCATGTATACTATGAAAATTTATAATTTACTTTATTCTACAGATGTTGATCATTAAGTTAGTGCTAACAGATCATTAAACAGTTACGGTAACCAAAAAAACAGATCAGAAGACAACCACACATTAAGAACACAAGATATAAGGTGAAACCCAATGTGGTAAAACCACCTGCTACAATTCATCTCTATCTTCTTTTAATTAGAAACTTCTTTTTACAATGATTCTGTACTGGTGCAGTCCTTTACCAGTACGTAGGCTACTACCTACAGAGAGCTACAACCCTCTCTCGTTTTTCAGCTTCTCCTGGAAGGGAGCTACAACCGCCTTAGTTCTTGTACTAGTCGAGATACTAGTACGCAGGCTGCTACCTGTAGAAGGCTACAACCTCCTCTTTCTTCCAGGGACCACATTTCATAAATTTTCAGACTGGATCCACAAATAACATCAATCAAACATCAAGAATTTCTGCATCAACCAATCACCTTTTCACCAATCAAAATTGAATCAAAATAAACACTTCTCTAACAACTGTACCCAGATCATAATAACAGTAATCACACACCAATTCTGAACCCAAATCACTGCAATAATCCACAGAAGCAAGTAGAACATAAATTAAGAGACGTACGCTACTTCAATATTTAGAAACCTGCGTGCATACGCTTCAGTATTAAGATCAACCTGCGTATATGTGCTTTTGCCTTACAGAAACTGCATGTATACGCTTCTGTGTTAAGATCGACCTGTATATACGCACTTTTGACTTATAGAAATTGCGTGTATGTGCTTCTGTGTTAAGATCAACTTGCGTATATGCTCTTTTGATTTGTAGAAACTGCGTGTACATGCGCCTTCGCTTCACTGAACCTGCGTACAGATCTATAAAGGGTAATTCATTCTTTCAAACATTCAGATATTAGTTAACCTAGATTATCAGATTTGTAGATCAAGCGTGCGCCACATATCATAGATCAAAATCGTATAGAGATACCACTATTTAAGCCTTAAGATTTTGACCCATCAAGAGAACTTATCCTTTCTCTTGTGCTCAGGTTCCTCCTTCATTCAGATCCAGTTCTACACCACAACCCAATCACCAGTATTCCAGATCTAGCATGATATCAGATATTCAATAATTCAAATGATCTTTGCCCAATGATCTTCTTCCTCTTTTATAGCCTTGCCTTTCACAATACCACGGTCCAAAAACCATAACACTTCAATACCATGGACCCAATACTTGGGATAAACACTTATGATGAGATACCATGGCCCAAAACCATAGGTTCAAATACCAAGGACTCAATACCAAGGACCAAAAGTAAGTTCTCCCACATGTACGTGCTTTTATTTGCATGAAAGTGCGTGTATACGCATACGCGCCTTAGGAACGTCCAACCCACATGTATACTTGGCTTCGTCAAAGTGAACCTGCGTATATATCCTTTTCTTCTTTCTGAGAGCCTGAACTATGATCTGTCACCAGAGTGAGTTGCCATCAAGGACAACACCTATGCCATAGCATCAAACCTGCCAAACCTGTGTATAATGCCAACAATTGCCCCCTTTGGACTTGAAGGCAATCCCAAGATCCTCAAGATCATTCTCCCCATTTGTCATCAAGGGAAAAGGGTTGTTCTCCCCCTATGTACATGCTGAAATCTCTGCTCCGCAGTGCTGAACATGCTCCCCCTGACTGTAGGCAAGATCTGCAAAAAGATGTTCTTCAAGAAGAACCATGACTTATACATCATAAAAGAACTTCCTATCACCAATAGACTCTATACATACATCCATCACCCAACCAAGTGGGGATACACCATAAATTTACATAAGACAACCGAGTACATTACATCATTCATCCCAGGCATAGTGGGGAAACCAAAATAGGCCGTTACATGACCTTGACAAGAAACAATATACATGACACAGAAATGAAATAACAAGACTTATGAAAGTCACTAATGACTAATATCAGCAGCAACTGTCAATCACTCTACAGATCAACAACCATGTTTTCTTTCGGTTCTCCTTTTGCAGCTGTTCCACCTGAACCCAAAACAACTTGTGTACTTGAAACAAAAGCTTCTAAGCTAATGCCAACAATGCATCATTAGAAGATTATGTGCTCCCCCAAAACCTGTGCCAGATGGTCTCTGTCAGACCCATATCAGACTATCTTCAACCAGAGTTTGTCCCTACTGATATCCTTCAAACCTCCATATACACGACTATATCTGCATAAATCGGCGTATGTACACAGATCCTCCTCATCCAACTCGCGTACAACAACTTTTCTCTGAAATAGACAAGTTTCAACAACAGGATGAAGCATCAACTACTCCCAGCTTCTTTCTGAGGTATTCAAATTTTTCCCTGGGCAGTGGTTTGGTGAGTATATCAGCAACTTGTTCCTTAGAGGGAACATACTCCAACTTGACTTTTTGTTCCAACACTTGTTCCAGAAGAAAATGATATTTGATAGGTATGTGCTTGGTTTTTGAATGCATGACTGGATTCTTTGAAATGCTAATTGCACTTGTATTATCACATAAGATGGAGATAGGTCGAGTACAAGTGATTTGATAATCCTGCAAGGTTTGCATCATCCAAAGGAGTTGGGTGCAATAAGATGCAATAGCCACATATTCTGCTTCAGCTGTAGATAATGCAATAGAGCTCTGCTTCTTGCTGAACCAAGATACTAATCTGGAACCCATAAAGAATGCACCGCCACTAGTGCTTTTTCTGTCATCCACGCTTCCAACCCAATCTGCATCTGTATAAACATGAAGTGTGAGATCCCACATCTCTAGGATACCATAGGCCATAGTTTTGAGTTCCTTGAAGATACTTGAAAATTCTCTTTACTGCCTGAAGATGAGTTTCCTTAGGATTTGCCTGAAATATTCCAACCATTCCTACTGCATGCATGATGTCTGGTCGGGTACCTGTTAAATAGAGCAAACTTTCAATCATGGATCTATAGGTTGGTTGATGCACTCTGCTGATTCATCATTTGCACTGAGGCTGCATCCTGCGACCATAGGAGTACATACTAGTTTCGAATCTTCCATGCCATACTTCTCCAAGATCTGCTTGAGGTACTTGGTTTGAGATAAAAAGATACCGCCTTTATTTCGTTGGATTTGTAAACCAAGAAAATATGTCAGTTTTCCAAGCAAAGACATTTCGAATTCCTTTTGCATCACCAAGGAAAAGTTTTGACTCATAGCTTCTTCATTGTTGCCAAAGATGATATCATCTACATACACAACAAGTATTAGCAATTTGTTATTTTCAATTTTTATATAAAGATTGCTATCTGTGATCCTTTTGAAAAACCTTGTTGATGAAGGTATTTTCCAGACAATAGTACCAAGCCCTTGGAGCCTATTTGAGACCATAGAGAGCTTTCTTTAGTCTGTATTACAAGAGTTGGATCATTACCAAGGATGAATCCATCTCGTTGCTCAATGTACACTTCTTCTTCTAAGTCTCCATTCAGAAAGGCTGATTTCACATCCATTTGAAATACTTTGAACTTTTGAAAGCTAGAGAGAGCAAGGAACATCCTGATGGCCTCAAGTCTAGCAACGGGAGCAAAAGTTTCTTCAAAGTCTATTCCTTCTTGTTGATCATACCCTTTACAAACAAGTCTGGCCTTGTTTCTAATCACTTTCCCATTTTCATTCAACTTGTTTTTGAAGATCCATTTTGTCCCTATGACATTCTTATCTTTTGGTCTAGGAACCAACTCCCAAGTGTTATTCTTTTCGATCTGCTCAAGTTCTTCATCCATTCCTTTGATCCAGCATTCATCTTTGCATGCCTCTCTTACATTTTGTGGTTCAGTGGAGGAAAGTAATGCCATGGTTCAGTGGAGGAAAGTAATGCCAAATAGCTTGAAGCTTCTGCAATTATTCTTCTTGTTTGTATACCTGCCTCTTTCTGCCCCAAAATTTGAGTTTCTGGATGATTCTCTTGAATGTATCTAGATGTAGTCTTTTCTTCTATCCTTATTTGTTCTTAAGGCTCCTCATGGGTTTCTTCTTCATAGGTTTCTTCTTCATCATGAATCTGATTTGATGTTGATGGATAGTCCTCATCATCTTCGAAATCTTCAAATCTTACCTGCCTAGGAGTGTTTTCTTCTTCATCAACCACTACATTAATACTTTCAACAATTTTTCCAAGCCTTTTATTATAACACTTGTATGCTTTGCTGTGGGGAGAGTAACCAAGGAGAATGCCTTCATCTGCTCTAGGTTCAAACTTGCCAAGATGTTCATCAATATTTTTGATATAACATTTGCTTCCAAAAATTTTGAAATATTTACCGAAGGAGTCTTGCCGTACCATAGCTCATGAGGGGTTTGAGTGTTGTTCACCCGGACATTTGTTTTGTTGAGAATAACAATTGTAGCAAACGCAGCTTCACCCCAGAAATTTGCGGGAGTTCCAGACTCATCAAGCATAGCACGAGCCATTTGTTGAACAATTTTGTTCATCCTTTCCACTACTCCATTTTGCTGAGGAGTCCTGGCTGTAGAGAGTTCCCTTCTTATTCCATGTTCTTCACAAAAATCGAAAAATTAGTTTGAGGTAAACTCCCCACCTCTATCAGACCTGAGGCACTTAATTTTGTGATCTGATTCATTTTCAGCCAAGGCTTTGAAAGATTTGAATTTTTCGAAGGCTTCGTCTTTGTGCTTCATAAGTCTTATCCAACACATCCTGGAAAAATCATCAATGGATAATATGAAGTATTCTTCTCCCCGAGGTGACCTTTTCCTAGATGGACCACATACATCAATGTGGAAAAGTTCAAGTGGCCTACTAGCTGATCCTTCCTTCTCTAGGAAGTTAGCTCTGGTTTGCTTACCAAACTGACATGATTTGCATATTGTATTGTCTAGAATTCTGATATCTGGAAGACCATGAACTGTCTAGTATTGGCATTCTTTCCCTATCTGTGAGAAGCTTAGATGCCCCAACCTCTGGTGCCATAGCTAGTGTTCATCATTCTTGCTCAGATATCATTGTTGTTGTCCTTCTTTGAATATGTATAAATTATTTGGAGTTCTTATGCCTTTGATCACTGTTTCTCCTATATCAAGATCACGAACACTACATCCATTTGATCGAAATATTACCTCTGTTTCTTGATCGCACATCTGACTGACACTCAATAGATTATGCTTTAAGCCATCAACATACATAACATTTCCTGATTTGACCTTTTATTTTAAAAGAACAAAACCTTTACCTTTTATGAGTGCAGGGTGTCATTTCCAAATGAGACTTTCTTTTCCTTCTCCAAGGCACTATATGACTGAAGTTTTTCTTTATCACCTGTCATATGTTTCGAACATCCACTGTCGATGTACCATTGATTTTCTTGCCCTTCTGCATATAAGGCTATACCACATCTTTCTGGTTGTGGTTCTTTCATTCTCCATGTTTTGATATTTGAGGCTTGCTCCTTCTTAGTTGTCTGCCGAAACCTGCTCCTGCATTCAGAATCTTCATGTCCAAAATTATTACAAATAGAACATTCTACTTCATTTTCATGAGAAGAAAAGTTATTGTAGGTCCTTTTCATGATACCAGTCATACTTCTCTGTTTTTGAGTTTCTCTAGTCATGATAGTTTTGTAGGCAACACACTAAGCTTCTTTGTGTCCAAAGTTGTGACAAGAGAAACATTGGCCATTGAAGAAATTCCTGCGATTATCAACCCCGCGAACCGAATGATTGTAGTTTTCATTGACATTCATTCTTGAGGCAAATTGAGAATGATTTGCCTGTGGTCTATTGTAGTTCTATTTATCCTTGAAGAAGATTTCCCCTGATTTACTTGGTGATATCTGTTCATTCTTGAAGAAAAATGTCCCTGGTTTACCTGGGGATCTCCATTGGGCCTTTGCTCACTCCTCCTTGCTACATCAAGATAACTTTTGGAGGTGGATGGTTTCTGCACTTGAGATGTTTCTTCATTATATACCATACCTATCTTGATAAGAGGAGAATGCTGCACATTGATAATCTCATCTAGAGTTTCAGATCCTTTAACAAATCTAAGATTAAGAGCTTTTGTTTCTCAATCTCTTTTCTAAGTCCCACAATTTCACATTCTAACTTTTCATGATGTTTTTCTCTTTCAACCAGTTGAAATTGCAAAGTATCAATAATCATATTTTTCTCTTCTAAACAAATTTTGAGTTTAGAAATCTCTTCATAAAGACCTTCTTCATCTATAGCATCCATAAAATCATCATCTTCAAAAGCCATTAAAAGTCTATAATTATTACCTCGTTCATCTTCATCACTATTTGAGAGTCCATCACTATCTTCAAGAGTGTAGTAGCTTTTCTTACTTACATTCTGTTTCTTGTTCCATCTAATAGGCTCCTTACCTTTGTCAAGCTTATGAGGACACTTGGCAACATAGTAACTGACTCTTCCAAAAGCAAAGCATTTGAAGGGTAACTTACCTTTGAATCTTCCAGCACGTTGTTGAAGGTTCCTCACAAAATTTGATTCTTCCTCTTCTTCTGACATATGTCCTGATTCATAGGAATCTCCTTTACCTAAAGCCTTGAATGCAGCTTCTCTCCTGTCTGATGGTCCTCCTTTCCTCATTTCATAAGCGGTTAGAATTCCGTGTAGCTATAACATGGTAATTTTTTGTAGATTCTTCTTTTCTTCTATGCAGAAACTTTTGATTCAAACTTAGGAGACAAAGATCTTAGAACCTTTTCAACCACAACAATGTCTTTTATTTCTTCACCCAAATTTTTCATAAAATTAACAATCTCATCTATACGAAGGAAATAGTTAGCCACACTTTCATCATTATACATCCTTAGATTTTCATACTAAATTTTGAGGGTTTGAAGTTTTGCTCATTTTACCTGCTCATCTCCTTCATAGCTCAGCACAATCTTGTACCATATTTCTTTAGCGGTTTTATATTGCATAACCTTGACGAATTCTAATTGAGATAGACATCCTAATAGAGTGTTGACAGCCTTTGCATTTGTTTCAAACTGCTTCTTCTCAACCGGATCTGTGGGAGTTGCTGATGGAAAAGTGTACCCTGTATCTATGATATCCCAGACTTCTGTACCAAGAGATTGAAGATAGGCTGTGACTCTAACCTTCCAATAGACGAAGTTGGTCCCATCAAAAATTGGTGGCCTGATTGATGCTTCTCTCTCGTAGTTGCTCATGATGATAGATCTTCCTTCAAGCGATCAAGCTTCTTCTTAAGGACCTGCTCTGATACCAATTGTTGGAAATAATACTGAGATGGGTGGGGGTGAATCAATATTATCTGGTCAATTATTTTCTTTTTCAAACCCAGAACATATACGCTACTTCAGTTAGATGAACCCGCATATATACGCAACTACAGACAAGGAAACCCGCGTATATTATGCAAATTTATAATTTACTTTATTCTACAGATGTTGATTATTAAGTTATGCAACAGAATCATATAAACAGTTACCAGGAACAATAAAACAGATCAGAAGACAACCACACATAAGAACACAAGATATAAGGTGGAAACCCAATGTGGGTGAAAACCACCTGCTACAATTCATCTCTATCTTCTTTTAATTAGAAACTTCTTTTTACAATGATTATGTACTGGTGCAGTCCTTTACCAGTACATAGGCTGCTACCTGCAGAGAGCTACAACCCTCTCTCATTTTCCAGCTTCTCCTGGAAGGGAGCTACAACCCCCTTAGTTCTTGTACTAGTACGCAGGTTGCTACCTGCATAAGGCTACAACCTTCTCTTTCTTCCAGGGACCACATTTCATAAATTTTCAGACTGGATCCACAAATAACATCAATCAAACATCAAGAATTTCTGCATCAACCAATCACCTTTTCACCAATCAAAACAGAATCAAAATAAACACTTCTCTGACAACTATACCCAGATCATAGTAACAGTAATCACACACCAATTCTGAAACCAGATCACTGCAATAATCCACAGAAGAAGGTAGAACATAAAGTAAGAGATGTATGCTACTTCAATATTCAGAAACCTACGTATACGCGCTTTTTCCTTACAGAAACTGCGTGTATACGCTTTTGTGTTAAGATCGACCTGCGTATATGCAATTTTGACTTATAGAAACTCCGTGTATACGCTTGTGTTAAGATCAACCTGCATATACACTCTTTTGATTTGCAGAAACTGCGTGTATACGCGCCTTCGCTTCACTGAACCTACGTACAGATCTATAAAGGGTAATTCATTCTTTCAAACATTCATATATTAGTTAACCTAGATTATCAGATTTATAGATCAAGTGTGCGCCACATAACACAGATCAAAATCATATAGAGATGCCACTATTCAAGCCTTAAGATTTTGAGCCATCAAGAGAACTTATCCTTTTTCTTGCGCTCAGGTTCCTCTGTCATTCAGATCCAGTTCTACACCACAACCCAATCACCAGTATTCCAGATCTAGCATGATATCAGATATTCAATAATTCAAATGATCTTTGCCCAGTGATCTTCTTCCTCTTTTATAGTCTTTGCTTTCACAATACCACGGTGCAAAAACCATAACACTTCAATACCATGGACCCAATACTTGGGATCAACACTTATGACGAGATACCATGGCCCAAAACCATAGGTTCAAATATGAAGGACTAAATACCATGGACCAAAAGTAAGTTCTCCCACATGTACGCACTTTTCTTTGCATGAAAGTGCATGTATATGCATACGTGCCTTGGGAACGTCCAACCCACGTGTATACGCGGCTTCGTCAAAGTGAGCCTGTGTATATATCATTTTCTTCTTTCTGAGAGCTTGAACTGTGATCTGTCACCAGAGTGAGTTGCCATCAAGGACAACACCTATGCCATAGCATCAAACCTGCCAAACCTGTGTCATAATGCCAACAGAGGCATATTGCAGGAGAAGCGTGTCTCAGTTTTGGTAGAGAATGGGGCCACCAACAATTTCATCGATGCGTAGTTGGTTCAGAGGTAGGGTATAGGACCATGCAGTGTACCCGGTATGTCATGCTTTGATAATGACCATGGGGAACTACTTAGTAACAAATCATTTCTTCATGGTGGATGTACCAGACACCAATGTGGTGATGGGTGTCTAGTGGCTCTACACCCTTGGGTAGGTCATTACAGCTTGGAGGAAGTTGTAGATGGAGTTCACTAGGCTGGATGGCAAGTTGGTTGTTCTTCAAGGTATGCATTCATATCCTCCACAAATAGTTTCACTACACAGGATGGAAGTAGAATTGAGGCATGGGGACATAGAATGGGCAGTGGAATAGAGGATTTCTAAGGCTAGGGGGAAACCCAAGCCACCACACCCTAACATACATGCCATCTTGGACAGGTACCCAGTAGTGTTTTGGGACATACCACCAGGGAAACTACTTGAGAGAGGATTTGAGTACACGATTGAGCTAGAGTCAGGGGTACATGTGGTTATTACAACTCCTTATAGACATGCCAAGGCCTACAAGGATGAGATTGAGCGAGCCATTAAGGAGTTGTTGACACTTGGGCATGTTAGGCCTAGCTCTATCCCCTTTGCTTCATCAGTTGTTTTGGTGAAGAAGAAGGATGGGACATTGTGTATGTGCATAGACTATCAAACACTCAACAAGAAGACCCTAAAGAAACGCTACCCCATTCCATGCATTGATGAGCTAATGGATGAGCTTAGAGGAGCCAAGTAACTTCTCTAACATAGGCTTGCATTTGAGGTACCACCAAATTAGAGTGATGGATCAAGACATCCCCAAGACGACCTTCAGATGCCACTATGGGAATTTTGAGTTCTTGGTTATGCCCTTCGGGCTGACTAACGCACCTACTACCTTCCAGTCTTGCATGAACCATGTGTTCCATGGGTAGTTGTTGAGGTTTTTATTGGTATTCTTCAATTACATCTTGATTTACAGTAGGACCTGGGAGGAGCACCTAGAATAATCAGCAGTGGTGTTATGCAATTTTAGAGGAGCAATAGTTCTATGCCAAATTATCCAAGTGCAAGTTTGGGTTGAAAAAGACATTGTATTTTGGGCATATTATTGTGAAGGATGGAGTGAGGGTGCATGAGGAGAAGATTAGGGTCATCAGGGATTGGCTAGTGCTTTAGAATGTGACTGAGTTGAGGGGCCTCATGGGTATATGCACCTATTACAGGAAGTTCATGAAGGGCTTCTCACAATTGACACCTCCCCTTACAGATCTGACCAAGAAGGGGAGTTTCACATGGACAGATAGAGAATAGTCATTATTTGAGCGCCTTAAGGAGATTATGAGAAGATGTCTAGTATTAGCACTCCTTTATTTCACTCAACCCTTCACCTTGGAGTACGATGCATCAAGTGAGGAAGTTGGCGCAATATTATCATAGCATGGCCACCCCATCATTTTTGATAGCCAAAATCTTCTTTCGCATGAGACATCATATTCTATTTATGACCAGGACATGTTGGCCATTATGCATGTGTTGGCAAAATTCCAACAATGTCTAGTGGGCAACAGATTTGGAGTGAAGTCTAACCACAATAGTCTTCACCATTTTATGGGGTAGCAGGGCCTCAATGGCAGGCAGTAGAGGTGGGTCAACAAGGTCTAGGCCTACAATTTTGATATGAAGTATGTTAAGGGAAAACACAATGTGGTAGAAGATGCATTATCTAGGAGGCCCGTGACACTTTCACTCATGAGCATCTATCATGATTGGAAGGCATAGTTGTTGGTGGAGTACCCCAAAAATCAGCAAGATTGTGAGATTTTGGAGGGTACACATGTTGATGAGAATTAAAGGGTGATGGCTGATGTCATATACTACAAAGGATGCATATTATTGGTGCTAGGTTCACATTTGATGGAGAATATTCTCCACGCAGTGAATTGTTGAGACACAAGGGTTTCAGAAGACGTACATGACGGTCAGAGAGCACTTCACATGGAAATGCCTCAAGAGAGATGTGCTGAGGTATGTGCAGGAGTGTGAGGCTTGTCAGAAGAACAAGGGATAGTTGACCCATCTAGCTGGGCTATTGTAGCCACTTCCCATTCCTTAGGGGAAATGGGAAACTATCTCTATGGATTTTATCACAGGCCTTCCTATGGTGTATGGAAAAGATTGTATATACATGGTGGTGGATCGTTTGACCAAATATGCACACTTCTTTGCTAACCCAACCCAGTATTCTGCTTCATAGGTAGAAAAGTTATTTTTCAGAGAGGTCTTCCATTTGCATGGTCTCCCCAAGACCATAGTCAGTGACAGGGACATTCACTTCATGGGATCATTCTGGTAGGAGATTTTCTGATTAATGGGCACTAAGCTCACCCCTAGCACTAGTTACCACCCATGGATGGACGACCAAATCGATGGGGTGAAAAAATGGTTAGAGGGATAGATGCAGAACTATGTGACGGTACAACAAAGTTTGTGGATCCGGTGGTTGAATTTTGGCAAGTATTGCTACAACACCTCCCACCACATGTCCATTGGTATGTCATCTTTCCATGCTTTGTATGGTTATGAAGCTATCTTTTGCTGATATTTTTTCTGGAGACAATCGAGACCCAAAGGCCAAAGATTGGATCCAAGAGAGCTAAGACATCCTCGAGGCTCTTAAGGAAAACCTGTTGATAACCCAAAATCAATAGAAAGTGTATGTACACAAGCATAGGATCAAGAGGCAGTTTTAGGAGGGGGGCTTAGTCTTCCTATGAATACAAACATATAGACATTCCACACTAAAACAAAAGGGGGTCAAGAAGCTACAACCCCACTTTTATGGGCCATATCAGGTGATTAGGAGAGATGGAGAGGTGGCCGCTGAGATGGAGCTTCCACCAAGAAGCAAGATCCATAATGTCTTTCACATGTCATGCCTCAAAAGGGTGTTGGGATAGAAGGTGACAACATCTACAGAGTTATCTTCACTAGATGACAAGAAGCATCTTTTTTTAGAGTCAGAGGCCATTTTGGACACTAGAGAAAGGAAGCTGAGGAGAAGAACCATAAGGGGGTATTTGGTGCACTGGAGAAATTTATCAGATGAGGATGCCACTTAGGAGGGTGATCACATTTGTCAGTGTCCAATACTGTAATTTCTTGGGGACAAGTAACATTTTGAAGGGGAGGACTGCAATATCCCTTCCTAGAATAATTTCCATGAATTTACTTTCACAAATTTGGCAATTTTTTTTATTATGGGACCCACGAAAATTTTGTCTGAGACTTAGGAGATGGAGCCCGAAAGTCTCTTTGTTTGTGGGATGTGCCAAGGCCACACCCACATGAAGGACACATTTCATTAGAGGGAAATTCAATTTTCTAAGGTAGGAGGTTGAAGTTATTATTGGGGGGGTCCACATGGGAAGGAAACTTCAAAATTATAAATAGAAGGGGCCTAGAAGCTATTGGGGGTCTTTTTCAATAACACATTTCTCTTGTTTCTCAAGCTACTTAGCTGAGTCACAGTGTTGTTCAACGCAGAGCTTTCCAAGGGGAGAGCTCACCCTTCTTTTAGTGGACTACGAGTACCACTCTAGGAAGGTAACATTGTACCAATTTGGAGGGGATATTGGAGGAGCTCAAGGTACATCGTATAACCTTTCTCTCAGTCAACTTTGTACTCCAGGCATACGTAGAAGGGGACCACGTATCGCTAATTTCAGCTATATACTGGGAGGCATTTTCTGAGAGAAATTTTGTATACTTTCTCTAAGGGAAAGACAAGCTAGTTGAGGACTTTGGCTACCAAAGATTGTTGTATTGAGGCATAACACAATTTACTCACTCAGGGCATGCGTAAGAGTCACTTTTTGGGCACACATGGGAGATTAGGGGAAGAGTTTGGAAGCTATATTTTTCCAGGAGAATTGAGGAGATCATTTGGGAGGTGAAACTCAACATTTATGAAGTGCTTGGAGGGTTCTTATGGAGGGATTTTAGTCCAGGCCATATTTTTCAGCTAGTTGATGAGGACGTGGTAATTGGTACCAATTTTTAGAGGTTAGAACTAGGCCAAACCCTTTCTAGTTTTTGGTGGTTTATTTGAGAGGAGCCTGGGGCTAATTTCACATAATTTTCTGAGCACCAGAGGTGGGTCTTTTAGCAGTATCATTCTAACAGAGAGTGCAGTTTTCCAAGGCACCACAGGGCTTATTTGGAGCAACTCACTCTCTCAAATGGGCATTGTGTTTCCTCACCTAGGTGTTGTCAATCTTTCCATTGAGGCAAGCCAAGGTGCACTCCTTCCATACCATTTTACAGCTATTGCTCCAAGTATTTAATAAAATGGCTCAGCTACATGGTGGTTTTGGCGATTTCATGGGTTTTCACTTACTTTTTTGAATTTTGTGTCTACGTGTATAATTTTTCTTTGTATATCATTGTTTTTACTAATTAGGAACATTACAAGACCTTTAAAATTTCTCTCTCGAATTCATACATTAAGTCACTCAAAACCCTAATAATTGAACATGTGTCCTTGGATGAATTTTGTGGTAGACCTCTTAGGGGGTATTTAGGCTAAAACCATTTGGATTAATACATCCCTAAGATATACTAGGGAAGCCTCCCTTGTTGTGTTTGTATCCAACCACAAAAAAACTGGGGAGTAGTTATTAAAGTAACAATGGTAATTAGTCTCATTTTTTCTCTCAAACTAGATTACTTAATGGGGCTTCGCACTAAAGTGATGGATTTTGCAGTAACAATTTTCTAATGACATAAAATGGAGACATTATAAAATCTTGCATATTTGTGGTTGGAAATGACACCATTATATTTGAAATTGAATCTACTTTCCCCACATTTAATATCTTTTATAAAAAAATGTGGGGAAACCAACTCACGCAACCTCGTATCATCCTCTTTAAAGGGATAGTTTCATATTCTTATATTTAATTAGAATTGAAAGAAAAACTAGAGTCCACACAAAAGTGCAAACATTAGACTACAAAATTTATTTATTTTTTTCCGTTTTTGAATTTTTTTTAAATATATATTTTTTTATCATAAACTTTTTAGGAAAAAGTAATTGAACACTACAACAATCTTTGCAAATTATTTAGTATAAATTTTCCGAGATTTGATAATTAATATTGAAATCAATGAAGACCAAAAAATTCATTGATTATCCACCCCTGAATTTTAAAAGGAAAAACAATCAAAAACATCAATTTGACTTCTTAAATGTCAATGAAGATGAAACTAATAAAATTTCCTACAAATCATCTTTTACTACAAATGAAAATTCCAAATGTATATATAAACTATGATAGTTAGAAATTGAAAAATCAATAAAAGAAACATCTTTTTTCCCAAACAAAATGAAAATTAATAACATCTTTATGAATTCACCTTAGCAAACCACTTCATGTTGTAATTATATAAAAAAACACAAAAAAGGAGAGAAAAACAATGGGGAAATGTCAATAGAGGTTTCTCGAAAAACTTTAGCGAAAGGCCCATCAAGCACTAATCCTAGCAATATCTAATTGACAATGAGTGGGAATGCCACAATGATTGTACTTATGAAGGAGGAACCTTGTGTATTACCACTTCAAGTTATTTCACAAAGAAACACTAAAGTATCCCACTAATGATCGAGAACTCTATTCCTTAATACAAAATGTCAAGTGGAAGAATTTGCTATTAGGAGAGAACATAATGATTCATATAGATCACTAATCACTACAAAATTTACAACCTTAATTCCTTAACTGGAATTGGAAAACCATAGGATAAAAATCCGTGTCACAGAAACTACCAAAACCTATAATCATGTCCCAAAAGAAGAGCAAAAAGCTTCCCGATTTTTTTTTTTGTTCTGCCATTGCAACTAGTCATATGCATGGGGCTAATTGTGCAAAGAATGTAACACATACCAAACAATCACCCATACAAAGTATTTTCATTGTGGGAACAATAATGAAGCTTGCACCATCCACCCATGAATTTATTGCGGAAGAATATGTGAATGATGTCGATTTTAGAGGTGTGTATCAACCAGTGAAACAAAACTAAAATATCTATCATCTCCAAGATGGGTTACTTTACAAGTTTGGAAACTTGTGCAATCCACAAGATATAATAACCCAATGCATAAAAAAAACTCATACTTCAAGAATTGTTGGACATTTTGACAATGAAAGGACAGGTGAATTCACAAAGATATGTGTGTTGGCCTTAAATGCAAGAACAAGCTTCCAAGTATATTTTTGTCCTTTGTAACACTAGTAAACCTAGCAATAGGAAACTTGGTCTTTGTATCCCATTATCAATACCTATTGAACCATGGGAGAGTATCTCCATGGATTTTGTTAAATAATTACTCATGACAAGGAGAACCCATGATTACTTATTTGTGGTTATTGATTACTTCCACAAATTGTGTGTGCTAATTCCTTATAAGAAGACCATAAAGCGACATTAAGTGGTTGAATTGTATTTCTGAAATGTATGGGAACATTTTGGATTTAGACATTTAATTGTGTCTAATCAAGATATAATAGTTGTGAGCAAAAGTTTGACAATGTTATGGGAAATAATGGATAAGTTAAGGCAATCCACTACAATCCATCCCTAGATTAATGCATGGACTGAGGTTGTTAATAGAGATTTAGTGCAATGGTTTTGAGAATATGATTATAAATCCAATGTTCTGGGGTTAATAATGGATATAAATATAACATTCTTATAATACGACAACATATTCTTTCACTCAAAAACCCCTCTTTGAAGTTTGTTTTGGTTATTTGCCATCATCACCTTCTTATGTTTTTTGTGGGAAGTAGAATAAAACTAACCATGAAATGCATAGAGGTTCAAATAAAATGCATAAGTTCATTGACAAAATTAGAATGTTTCATCTTAAAATTCAGGAACAACAAAAGCAAGGTCAAGAAGAGCACAAAATTGGAAATAAACAACATAAAACATATCATAATTTTTTGTTGTTGGGGATAAATTATAATCTATGTAAATAAACAACATAGAACATATCACAATTTTTTTTGTTGGGTATAAAGTATAATCTATTTCAATAAATAGCCACTACATGAAAATGAAGCCTTAAAACATGGACCATTCAAGATCATTGAATAGGTCAATGATAATGCATTCAGATGAAATCTACCATATGACAATGTATTTGGTCACTAACGTAAAGAACATGCAATTGTTTTAGCCTTCCACATTGGATAAAGAAGGAAAGGGAAAATGTTACCATTAGTGGAAGATTTTGCATCCAAAACTCTCAAAGAAATAGAAGACACAATGTTACAAAATTTTTGGGCGGGCTACTCACATAGGTCAACAGGGGTTGTGTCAGTTTGGAATCGAGGAAAATTATACAAGTAAAAATGGTATGAAAGAAAATTTATGGATTGCTGCCTAATTCACCATTGTCTAATGTAGCAGAAGATTGTATGACCTATAGATCATTTAGGTCTGAGAAAAAACGAACTCCTTAAAGCCAAGATAGTGTCCCAAAATCCAATGTTATCATGACAAGTGGCATGAGAACTCCAAAAGTCATCAAAAGAAAAAAAAAAAGAGAAATTATTTTTAACGTCCACAAGACTAAAGATAGCATATGGGATAGACTGCCTCACCATTTTATTTCTTCATTCAACCCTTTTTTATATATCCTCACAATGAGCGCTCTTTGCTTCTCAACAATCCCCTCGCTGGATAAATTATTCCAAGAGCTAGCTGTCAGAATATTTACATAATTTTCCTTCTTGTCTTTGAAGGCCTCACATTCTAAAATGAAATTATTTTTTGTTTCGACTTTTACAGAAACGAAAAAAATACATTCTTTCTTCCCAAAATTCTTTTGGTCTCTTCCAGTGCTTTGTTTCACAATGGAGTTGATGAAAATTCGTCCTTAACTGAGCAATAAGAATTTTGGTTCTCAAAGAAATATTGACCCCTATATACACTTTTCTATGATAATTATGAGTGGGATTAAACTCTTCAATATAGTACTTTCTCTTTCTCCCTAGATTTTTATTCCAAGTACGCTTGTGGAACATACACATAACAAAAGTCTTTATCTCTGTACTATTTTTGGGGCACATGTTCAAATAAATACTTTTACTAAACCATTTATTATTTTGCTGCATCCAAGCCTTCTTCCGTTTGCACAATATGTCATTGAAGACAACCTCAGGCCATCTTTCCTCTTTGATTTGCTCAATATTTTTAACATATCTTATGAATCACACCATAGAAATTGCTTTAATAGGAGTAGCCCCCATTTCACTTAGCAAGATATCATAAGGAACTGAAATTTTAATTTTGAACTTGTTTGCAATCAAGCGCTTCTGAATTTTCTCCATTTTCTTCCATTGTACATTAGATGTACTTCTGGCCCACAACTCAAAACCACATAGAATCATCATAATCACTAAAAGTCCAAAAAGAGTTTGAGTGGTCTTCCAATCCCACAACTCTACATCTCTACACCTATTATAAAAGCATAAAATGCTTTCCAACCCCACAAAGTTCTTTTCTTTCTACCACTAGTAGAAAATAGATAATTAATTACTAAAAAAATGACTAAAATTTGCATATAAATGACCATTTTTTAGTTGGTGACCAATAGTAGCTAATTTACAGTATCTTATAACATGATCAACTTTTAGTCATTTTTAGCTTAGTCATTAATTGGTTGTCTCAATTTTATTGTCTAGTAGTATATTTAGTCATAAATCTGGTCATTAATTTAGTCATTGATTTAGTCATTAATTGTGATCCATATTTAAACAGGAATGCAATAAAATACAGAGATAACCATATACACAAAGATGCAATGGAAATAATGCTTCATTTCATTAATGGAAAATATCGGAATATGCTTACAACCAGAAATGGAAATAAACCAGCTAGGGTGATGGTAGCTTATCTTCGAGAAGAGATGTGTGGCTACATGCCTCTGAACTATTCCGAACTGTGTTACAATGAGGCTCGAAGGCCTATTTATTGTTGAGAAACAATGGAAAAACCCTTCACATTCCAAAACCTAACACTAGAAGATGAAACGCCAAATTGTGGGCCTCGTTTTTGGGTAAGTTGGTACATCAACTTCCCGGGGTCGCGAATTGGTCGTATTATCTCCATTTGACGCACATGATAGCCCGTTGGAAAGATCTCTCCGAGGACTACGACCAAAAAGACGATTTTAGGACTCTGGAAGTTTAGGACCTAAAAAACTGCTAAAAATAGTAAACTGTGCTACAATTTAGGAAACTGAAAAAGCTGAAAGAGACAGTTGTGGGGGTCCAAATGAGATAGGTGGGTGGCCACCAACATCCACCTGGATCATTCCTCCCCCCTTAGGAAGCAATGGACCCCATTGCGTTGAGTTCCTCCATCTGCTGAACTTGTCCTGCAATCTCTGATGTGTCCAGCAATGGGGGAAAGCATGGTCGACGACGGTCCACATTGAACAGTTGGTGCAGGCGAAGGAATGGAGGAATGCTGTGCTTCAAAGCATTGTTGCACGTAGCCTTGGTACTGGTGTAAGGACCATGTCGGAGTGTTCTGAGCTTCTGATGGGTTCTGGTAAGGCGTTCTTTCTGTCGATGCAACCAGACTTTGTCACCCACCTGAAACTTATGTGGTACCCCTATGGGTGAGGAGAAGTTGTTCCTGTGTTCTGCCATGACCGTATCCCTTTGCTGATGTTGCTTCATGGAGGAACCCTTTGCTGTGGTCATGGATGTAGCAACGATCTTCCCCTTACTTTGGGAGTGAACCAGACAAAATAAATTTCCTAGTCTGTGATATGAGCTTGCTGCCTTTCTTAGCAGCGATCAAAGATGTGGCGGTAGGTGGGGCTACCTCTGGTATCCTGTATAATGAATTATCCAAAGAAATAATGACAGCATGAGGCCTTGACTCATACACAGCATTTCGCTTCCACAAGTATGGTTGGCCTAATAGTACATCACAAACATCCAGAGGTGTAACATCACACAATACCTCGTCTGTGAATGGTTTGATGCTGTAGGGAAGGCGACATTGCTGGCGAACTTTGAGATCTCGTCCTTCATGAAGCCACCTGATACTATACGGCTACGGGTGTGGTGTAGTCAGTAGGCCCAACCGCTTCACGACCTCTACTGAAATAAGGTTCTTTTGGCTGCCACTGTCGACAATGAATTGCAGCGGCGAACCCTTCACCCATATCTGTGAGTGGAAAAGACATTCCCCCTCCTCTGGCTCTTCGGGCTCATTCTTCTAGATCTTGGCAGTGGCAACAATGGCGTTGGGATCCGCATCAATGATCTGCTTCCCTTTGCCGTTCCCCTTGTCGGGTTCTAGTTCAGGGTCAGAACATGCATCTGATTCGGAAGCCTTCAACTCGGCCACCAGCGACTGCTTGGTCCGACACTCACTTGTGTTATGAGTGGGACTCTTGTGGAATTCACACCACTTTCCTGTGTCCTTCTTTGGCTTCGTGGTGTTGTTCTTTTCTTGCGGCTTCGATGGGTTGTCTTGGGTCACCCCACCTTGGCTTTGTCCTTTGGGCTTCGGATTGCAGATCCAAAGTCTCGCTTCTTCTGTTTGAACTTCAGCTCGATTTTGACAGCATATTGGTATGTTGTGCCGAGTGAAGAGATGTTCAAGAACTCCATCTCTTCCTGGATGTATCTATGTAGGCAACCACGGTATTTGAGTACCAAATGTAGCTCAGAATCTTTGATACCCAACTGTGTGCAAAGGGTGTGAAAGATGTTTGTGAACTCTGGCACATCTTGGTCTCGTCCCTGCCGCAGTGTGGTCCATTTGATGTATTTGTCCTCATAGCTTTTGACAGGGTAGTACTGTTCCTTGATGGCATCTCGGAATGATTCCAAGTGGGTGCGGCTGAAAATAGTGAGCTTGTACTTTCATCCTTCTGCTCGCAGTATGTTTCCCACCAGTCCTTGACGTGGGGGGCTACTTTGAGAAGAGAGAAAACAATGTTTTCCCGACTTGAAAATTCATGAACAGAAAAATAAACCTCTAGCAGATTTAACCATTTATCTACCACATCTACGTTTATTTTACCCTCGAAGATGGGGATTTCAAAATTAACTTGTACCGTAAAGGGCATGGCATTTCTAGTGTAGCTGCTGGAAGCCGATGCGTCACCTTTGGGTAGCCGCTGAAGGATCTGCGCAAAGCTATCCATCATCGCGTTCCTTTGCTTCTCGAGGGATTCTTCGAGCAAGATTTTGATAGGATCTCCTCCTCCCTCATATTTCTTCTCATCCGCCATGGGAGGCCATTGGGATTTGCGAGGCTGGTCTTGCAAAGGTTCGACCAGTTCAAGCCCTAACTCCTTATATCCTGACCTCGTTGGGGATATGCAAAGAAAAACAGAGAAACAGCAGACCGATCTGATACCACTGATCCAGACTTAAACAAGAACGCAATAAAATACAGAGATAACCATATACACAAAGATGCAGTGGAAATAATGCTTCATTTCATTAATGGAAAATACCGAAATATGCATACAACCAGAAATGGAAATAAACCAGCTAGGGCGATGGTAGCTTATCTCTGAGAAGAGATGTGTGGCTACATGCCTCTAAATTGTTCCGAACTGTGTTAAAATGAGGCTCGAAGGCCTATTTATTGTTGAGAAACAATGGAAAAACCCTTCACATTCCAAAACCTAACCCTAGAAGATGAAACGCCAAATT